>PITA01014635.1:0-42735 GCA_004023965.1 Spilogale gracilis
CATGGTCTCACTTACTTGCGGTGCATGAGGGGCAAACTGGAGGACAGTGGCAGAAGGAAAGCAAATGGGAACTAGGGTAATCTAGGGAGGGAAACGAAACAACAGACTTTGAACACAGAAACAAACTGAGGGACTTGGAGGGAGGGGGGTGGAGGGATGGGAGAGCCTGGTGGTGGGTACTGGGGACACCTAAAGCGGGCAGCACTGGGTGTGGGGAATGGGGAATGAATCTTGAAACACTGGAAAAAAAAATTTAGTAACAATAAAAAAAAAATAATAAAATAAAAAATAAAAAGGAGCAAAGAGGGGCGCCTGGGTGGCTCAGTTGGTTAAGCGATTGCCTTTGGCTCAGGTCATGATCCCGGAGACCTCGGATCAAGCCCCACATTGGGTTTCCTACTCGGTGGGAAGCCTGCTTCTCTCTCTCTCACTCCCACTGCTTGTGTTCCCTCTCTGGCTGTGTTTCTCTCCGTCAAATAAATAAAATCTTTAATAATAAAAAAAAAGGAGCAAAGAACTTAAAAGGACATTTCTCTGAATAAGATATACAGATCACCAATAAGCACACAAAAATGATGATACTTAACATCACTAATCATTAGGGAAATGCAAATCAAAACCACAGTGAGATACTACTTCACATGCATCAGAATGGCAATGGTATAATAAAAAAAACATATTTGGTCTTTGTTCCTGTCTCCAGGAATAGTGTTCCTAAAAGTCTTGGAGTCTCCAAAGTGATAGAGAAGTATTTTTGCTAATGTGACTCTACAGGTGGGGGGAGCTAGATGCTGCAAACCTTGATTAGATTGGAACTTTTAGCTCTAGTTCCTGACCTCTTAGGTGAGACTGGCTAGATATTAAGTTTAATCACCAACCGCCAATGATTTAATCAGTCATGCTTAGTAATGAAACCTAGATTGCAACTCCTTAAAATGGGATTTCCCAGGACATCTGGGTGGCTCAGATGGTTAAGTGTTTGCCATTGGCTCAGGTCATGATCCCAGGGTTCCGGGATGGAGTTCTGCGTTGGGCCCCTTGCTCAACAGGGAACCTGCTTGCTCCTCCCTCTTCCTGCCACTCTCCTCCCACCTCTGACAAATAAAAAAAATCTAAGAAGAACGAAGAAGAAGAAGAATGGGATTTCCCTGAGCAAAAGCAAGCAAATGTCTGAGAAGTCTTATAAAATTTGTTGTCTCAGCTTCCCTCACGGGTCTTTCAGAGTTTAATAAAAAATTAAATTAGTTAACAAGGAAATGGGGAAAGGCGGCTAGGATAGTAAGAACTCTCCCAGTAAGTGGAAATCTTTAGATGGTCATTAAGAAATGAGATAAATAAAACAGACATAGATGGGGTTGAGAAAAGTTCTTAAGACAGCACTACTGAAGATTGGGTGGACCAAATGAACCCCTTCTGGTTCCCCAACATTAAAATACTCCTAACATGGTTGCTCTATTTAGCCCAATTTGGAAGAATTTAAAAAGCTGGAAGGCAAAGAAAGACCTGGGCTGGGCTGGAATCACCTGGTGCAATAGTCAGGGAGATTAACCAAGACAAAGATTGGCACATGGGCCAGGGTCCTTTGGCTTGAGACCCAAAGCCTAACACTCAGGAATGGGTTAAATGGTCAGAAGATGAAGAGAAGAAGTTCCCAAGATCCCGGGACAAACAAGACACATGCACTGTGGTACCAACACCTGCTAGTGAAGTCCTAACATGGACTACAATTAGGTTGAGAGGCTATAGAAATATAAGAGTTGATAGGGTTAAGGTGAAAGTTTGAGTGAAAATTATAATGCGTAAACAGGCTTTATATGAAGAGGTTGTGTCTCCTTTATCTGAATGTTTTATGGGAATAGATACTGTTAAAAAACAAGACGACAAGCCTTAAGTGACGTCACTTGTCCAAAGCCCCCCTGTCCAAATTGAGACTTAACTTAGTTTCTGCTCTTCCAGAGATGGGATCTTCAACTAGTGCCTAATTAGCACTAGTTAGGCAATCTGCCTGTTAGACCCCTTTTATACCCAACAGGAAAGCAACCTTGCAATAGCCAATGTACTTTTTTGTCTAGTATGACTTCTTTTTTCCTGCTCCCTTCTGCCTATAAAAATATTTCATTCTGGAGGCACCTGGGTGGCTCAGTGGGTTAAGCATCCAACTCTTGGGTTCGGCTCAGGTTATAATCTGGGGTTCTGGGATCAAGCTCCACATCAGGCTCTGTGCTCAGCATGGAGTCTGCTAGAGATTCTCTTCTTTCTCCCCTGCTCTCTCTCTCTCATTCTAGAATAAATAAACAAAATCTTTTTTTAAAAAAAAAGGTTTTTCATTTTGTACAGCCCTTCAGAGCTTCTTTCTGTCTCCTAGATTGGATGCTGCCTGATTTATGAATCATTGAATAAAGCCAATAAGATCTTTAAAATTTACTCAGTTGAATTTTGTTTTGTACAGTATTATATTTGATGGGGAACAATTTTCCTACATAGTGTAAGGTCACCTAATTGGGTGGAGGCCAGCAAGCAGCACAGGAGGTAAAAGTGGGAATCCTGCTTCTCCCTCTCCCGCCCCCCACCCCCACTGTGTTCTCTCTCACTCACTGTCTCTCTCTGTCAAATAAATAAATAAAATCCTAAAACAAAAACAAAAACAAAAAACCCAGAGCTCTTAATTCTTAAAAAATTATGTCCCATTAAATAAAATAAGAATTTTTGAGTCCATACTGATAAATTAGCAAATAAATAACTGGGGTAAGAAAAAGCTCTTACTTTCAGTAGAATACAAACTAATAAATGTAGAAAAAAATCACAAAATTAGAAAATCTCTTTTGAAACTGCCATCATTATCATCACAATCAATATAAGCAACAGATACTATAACTCATGGATAAAGTTTGAATAACAGGCTCTTAATGTAGTCTCCAGGTATCTTCCCAAAAGATGTTTCTGGATGACAGCAGGAAAAATAATTTTACAAACACCGCCTTAACCAAATAATGAAAGTTAACATCATCTGTAAAGAAACAAATCAAGATCAGATACCTTGTCATACGATGCTCTGAGGAGACAACATCTTATCTGTGATATTCTTGAATTTTATCATGAAGAAACACCAAACTCAAATTCAAGAACACTTTACAGAATAACTAACCTGCACTCTTCATAAATGTCAATGTCATAAAACACGAAGCCTGAGAAACCGCTCTAGATGGTTTAAAGAAAACTAAAGAAACTGGACAACTAAATCCTGCAAGGAATAACCCACAATTACAGAGATAAACTGGTTCAAACAATTTTGAAGTATTGTTGAAAAATTGTTTTACCTGATTTTACTTTATCTATAATGAACATATGATAACCCAGGAAAACCTGAAAAATGGAGAGACTTTGGAATCTCCATTTTAAGAAATATTTTTAAAATTTACAGGGGTGTTTGGGTGGCTTGGTCGGTTAAGTGCCCCATTCTTAGCTTTGGCTCAGGTCATGATCTCATGGGTTGTGGGATTGAGCCCCGAGTTGGGCTCTAAGAGCAGTGGGGAGTCCGCTTAAGATTCTCTCCCTCTGCCTCTTCCTTGACTCGTGTGCGCGCGCGCGCGCGCGCGCGCACGTGCATGCACACTTTCTCTGTTAAATAAATATTTTTTTAAAAAGTTACAAATAGGGCGCCTGGGTGGCTCAGTGGGTTAAAGCCTCTGCCTTCGGTTCAGGTCATGATCTCAGGGTCCTGGGATCGAGGGCGGCGGCCCTCTGCTCAGCGGGGACCCTGCTTCCCCCTCTCTGTCTGCTTCTCTGCCTAATTGTGATGTCTCTCTGGAAAATAAAGAAATAACATCTTTTTTAAAAGTTACAAATAGACCTCCGCCACTCAAATTGTAAAACTTTGAATATGTTTGAAATATATTTTGTAATAGTTTGTAAAATTTCTGTTTACACTGAAACTTTCCTGCCATGCTCTAAAATTTGTTAAATAGTTATTTTTTGTTGTTGTTTTTCCAACATGGGGAATTCCTTTGATATAGTCTATTAATGGTGATTTTTAAAAACACCCGCATTTTATAGGTGGAAATGCTTAAGGAACTATATGAAAGACAGTTTCAGAAATGTCATTGTGCATATCATTCCCCAAACTCTAAGAAGATAAAATGAGATGCTCTAGTACAAGAACAGAACAGTTCGAATTTCCTAAAAAGCATAATCTTCCTTTATTTAAAGTTTTACTCCATCACCATCATCATCACTATCATAATACAATCTCTGCCTCAAAATCCCCGTAAACTTTCACCACATGAAACTTTTATTGGAAGTTCTCATGAAAATTGGTTTGACTCCTCAGATTCCTCCCTGGTACATTTCTAATATTACAAGTATTTTCAAATACTGTTTTCATATTATATGTCCAACATGTATGAGATACATTTCGAAAACGAGCATTAATAGGCATAGTCCTCCTTCATGTACTAACCATAAGATATAAGAAGAAACACCAGTAGAAGTCAGCCTCAGAACATACCACAAAGGAACACTTTGGACCTTACATAGTTTTTCTAAACTCCTGTGCATATTCTTGTGGGAATGTGCTTCCCAGCTCTACTAGTTTTCTAGGGCTACTATATCAAAACACCACTGACCTGGTGGCTTAAATAATATAAATTTATTTCTCAGAGTTCTGAAAGCTATAAGTCCAAGATCAAGGTGCCAGCAGGACTGTTTCTTTTCTGAGGCCTTTCTCCTTGAGATTGCAGATGACTTCCTTCTCGCTGTGTCTTCACATGGTCTTTCCTCTGTGCATGAGCATCCTTGGTATCTTCTTGTATATCCAAATGTCCTCTTCTTATGAGGACATCAGCCACTTGGATTAGGGCCCTCCTCAATGTCCTCATTTTAATTTAATTACTTCTTTAAAGACCCTACCAGCAAATATAGTCACAGTCTGAGGCACTGTTTGTTAGGACTTCAAGATAAGCATTTTGGGTAGACACAATTCATATAATCGGTCTGATGTATTTGGGATTCCAGATATCTAGCTCCACTGGAGATCTGATCCTGAGATTCATTAAGTGGTTTCCGTAAGCAGAATTCCAAAAGTAGAAATCTGTTTCCAAACAATAAGATATCATTGGGTATTGTCATTGATAAACAAAACTGGACAAAGCTTTTACTTAGTAACTAGTGCCATAGGGGAAAGAATTGAGCTCCATTCTAATTTGTGCAAAGGTGACAGGATATTTGAAAGAGAGAATGGGGGTGTCTGGGTGGCTCTGTTGTTTGGGCATCTGACTCTTGGTTTCAGCTCAGGTCATGGTTGCAGGGGTCATGAGATCCAGCACTGTGTTAGACTCTGCACTCCGGGGGGAGTGTGCTTGGAGGTTCTCTCCCTCTGCTCCTCTCTCCACCTTTTTTTCTCTCTCTAAATAAACAAATCTCTTTTTTTTCTTTTAGTTTTAAAGGGAGATTGAGGGTATAGAGAGAGGGAGCAAGTACAGGTTTGAGCAGAGTCAGGGAAGTGAAAAATTACATAAAAAAGGTAAAAGTCTTGGTCAACATAAATGTGATTGGACCATCTGTTTCTGCTAACTAGCATTTATTAGAATTAAGCTCCCTTCCTCCCCCAAAAACTAGGAGGCAAAGACCCTATCCTTCCTAATGATTAAATTTCAAAGTTATGGGTTTTGGGTCCTTGAGAAAGATACTCCTGGTTATAGGAAATACAAATGCATCTCAAAGGGACACAGGAAGGATTTATAATTGTAAGTGTTTTTTAGTAAATGCTCTAAGAAAGGAATGTCAAGGGCCTATCATCAGGTATTGGCTGAAACACACAGCAAGTTCTTTAGGCAGTCTTGAACTTTTCCGGGGGCGGGGTGGGGTGAGGGGGCTGTTGGTCATCCAGGGACGTGGCCTCAGTCTGCTAGGAACAATGCTAGAGTCTGGCCAAACCTCTTAGTGGCATGGGTTTGGATTGGAGCCATTTGTGCCAAGAGTTTTTTGTTAGTTTGTTTGAAGATTTTATTTATTTATTTATTTGAGAGAGAGAGGGGATGTGCATGGGAACAGGGGGAGGGGGCAGGGCAGAGCAGAAGGGAGCAGGACAAGCATACTCTGCACTGAGTAGAGCTGACATGAGGCTCAATACCACTATCCTGAGATCATGACCTGAGATAAAACCAAGAGTTGGCCACCCAACTGACTGAGTTATCCCGGAGCTCCAATGCCAAGAGTTTTTCTATAGTCCTTGGTATTGATATCTTTCTTCCATGATCTTTGGATCAAGATCCATGATCTGACAATGACCTTTAAAATCCCTATGTATCATTCTGAAACAATTGAAATGACCTCAATTCTTTCCAAGCACTGGACTTTCCAACTATTAGATTAATTGACCCTGGAACACTCTAGAATATTATCAGCTCCCGCACATCTACATGCCTTAATTGGAAACTAGGCTTCTAATAATTACTTGCTATTACTGTTGTTTTTCAGAGTCCTAAAGAAACCTAAGAGACATTCAGAGTAGAAAAGAGTCATGGGGAGGGTGCCTGGATCACTCAGTTGGTTAAGCACCTGACTCTTGATCTCAGCTCAGATCTCGATCTTAGGGTCTTGAGTTCAAGCCCTGCATTGGACTCCATGGCTGATGGAGCCAACTAACAATAACAACAACAGAACTGATGATAGAAATTATTTTCTAATAATTTTCTAATTATTTTCTCACAAAGTCATATAAATCTAATTATTTTCTAACTATTTTCTAATTATTTAAAGCCATATAAATCAAAGTCATATAAATCTAATTATTTTCTAATTATTTTCTCACAAAGTCATATAAAAACCATTACTTGATCTGTTTAACTCCATTTAGGATGTATGTCCTCCACAATCAGACCAACTAAAGAAGACAACAACTGATATCTTCAAGTTACCTTAAACTGCACATTTATGTTTCCTTGATGAGAATCCCTGGGACATTTCTTCCTGTGCCGACCTCATCAAAATGCAGTGTGTAATTTGGACATGATTCTGGCGAACAGGATTTACTGTCTCAGCTGCCAAGGTTTGCCTTAGCTCTAGGAAGCCACCCAGTGGCCAACATCTAACTGATCAGGCAGGGGTATAAAGCCTTGGCCATTTTGGCCCAAAGAGGGAAAAGACTGATGGGTCCCATATGCTCCATATCTCCCTGTGGGTGTCATTGTGGCTTTCCAGATCTACATGACAGTTTGTTTTCACCTTCTGCCTATCTTCTCCCACCTACCTCTCAAGCGTTTGTCCGTAAAAATGCCCCATAGGCAAAATTCCATCCCAGTGTTGACTTTCAGAGAACCCAACATGTACCAACGGTCAGTGGGACTTTCCAAATATTCAGAACAAGCTCACCAGTTGCTTGTATTTTATGAGGAAGATAAATTACCAGGAGCAGTCTGAGACCCTGCATGTCACTGGTTTATACAAGACTTTTTGTTCGACCTGACTGCAAGCTCTTGAAAAAAACCTCTGATATGTAATTTAACCCTGATTCTGACCCAAATTGAATAGTCCTAGGCTGACTAAAGAATTGAATATAAAAATCAGTTCAAAATATTTCTAATGATATTTGTGATTGTCATCGGTCTTTTTGTTTTTCCCCATTGTCTGATATACAGGTGTTTAAATGTCACTCTGCAGCCATTATCTCAAGGCTAAGTCCAACTAAAAATATCGTGTCAAAAACAGCCTCTATGGACAACTCAGTTCCTTTGGGAGCCAACATTAACCAAAAGGGGAAACTGAGAGTTTCTGATGAAAATGATGCAATCACAATTTAACTAAGAAGTATCAACAGAAGAGCAAAGGCAGAAACGACTTGGTATCACTAAGGTTCTCATGGCTTTCAAAACAATGTTTTCAAAGTGTCATTCCTGCAGGAAGAGCATCTGAGAAGCTGTTGGATATGTAAATTCTCTAGTCTCACTACAAGCCTATGGAATGAGCAATTCAGCACAGGACTCAGTGTTTTAATCCCCTCTTCTAGTGCCTGCTAACATTGGAGAAACACTGTTGAAGAGAATCTGCAAGTAATTGAAATTGTTTTCCCCAGGACCCAGCAGCAAGCTCCAGGGTAGACTCTGGGATGGGCCCTCAGGAGTAACTTGTAGTCAATCAGATGATTCAAGTGAAAGAAAATGGAGCTCACTATTCCTAGACTCTTTTCCTCCCATCTTGTCACCACCTTTAATATTTTATTTTCACCTTTGATTGTAAACAAAAGTAAACTCCTAACACGCTACTCACAAAAAAGGTCTCTGAATTGTTCTGTGACATGACCCAAGTAAAGCCAGTTTCTAAATTAATTTTTCTGAAATTAATATTTTGAGCCCGGGAGAGCTAATATCTGAGGCTGGGATTACCAGCCTGAGGACGTAACCTGGACCAGTATGCAGCCTCCTAGTGGTGAGTCTAGCATATTCGAGATCAGGAACAAGCATACTAATTTTTTTTGATATTATTTCCTCCACAAAACAAAGTTATTTTCAGAAATAGTCATGAAATAAAAGAAATAATAAAATAAAGGCCAGAAAAGAAATGCAAACATTGAAACTTTTTTTTGAAGACTGTGTAATTATGTCAGGAAAAATGAGTAAACAAATAAATATTAGAGTACAGAAAAGGAAAAGAGTAATGGATTAGTAACTGTTAACATTAATAATACTGATGTATGTTTTTGAAATGGGGAAAATCATGTCTACACATTGCTCTATGTGGTAATCAACAGTAACATTACAGTTTTTCTTCCAGAGAAATAAACAAGTAATAAGGTCTAGTTTCATTCTATGTTTGGATTTCCTGTGAAAACCAATAGGTCTCTTAACTGAATAAGAGAAAAATATTTATGTTCCCTGCACTATAACAATTTTGTGAATAACATTGCATATTGACCTAGTGGTTAAATATCAGAATAAAGAAGATAACAATCAAAATAAGGAAAGCACTTCGCCTGCTCTGTTAGAATCATGTTAGAGATTTGATGCTTCAGAAGGATGTGCTTGCTTACTTACACTGGGATCCGGTAGGGGCAGCTGGGTTAAGCCTCCAACTCTTAGTGTTGGCTCAGGTCCTGATCTTAAGGTTGTGAGGTTGAGCCCAGCTTTGGGCTCCGTGCTCAGTTCAGAGTCTTCTTGGGATTCTCTCTCCCTCTGCCCTCAACACCATTCTCTCTCTCTCTCTCTCTCTCTCTCAAATAAATAAAAAAAAATGGGACCCAATAATATTCATCTGTATTAAGTAGTTGTGCCATTTTATTTTTTAAAGATTTTATTTATTTCTTTGACAGAGAGAGACACAGCTAGAGAGGGAACACAAGCAGAGGGAGTGAGAGAGGGAGAAGCAGGCTTCCCGCGGAGCAAGGAGCCTGACGCGGGGCTTGACCCTGGGACTCCAGAATCATGTCCTGAGCTGAAGGCAGTCGCTTGACCAACTGAGCCACCCAGGCGCCCCAGTTGTGGCCTTTTAAATGGGTGGATTAACACAAACTCAAATCATTTCAAGGGAAAACCATGTTTTTTACCTTTCTATTTACATTTTTATTTCCTTATTTTATTTTTATAAACATTTTTTATTTAAATTCAAATTAATTAATATATAATGTATTACTGGTTCCAGAAGTACAGGCCTGTGATTCATCAGTCTTATATAATATCCAGTTCTCATTACATCACATGCCTTTCTTAATGTCATCACCATTACCCATCCCTCTACTGCCTACTCCTCCAGCAACCTTCAGTTTGTTTCCTATGATTAAGAGTCTCTTGTGGTTTGTCTCCCTCTCTGGTTTCATATTATATCATTTTTTCCTCCCTTCCTCTATGATCCTAGTTTCTCAAATTCCACATATCACTGAGATCATATGATAATTGTCTTTCTCTCATTGATTTATTTCACTTAGCATAATACCCTCTAATTCCATCATGTCGTTGCAAATGGCAAGATTTCTTTTTTGATGGCTGTGTAATATTCCAATGCGTGTGTGTACACTGTGTGTGTGTGTGTGTGTGTATACACACACACTCTATCTTCTTTATCCATTCATATGTCTATGAACATCTGGGATCTTTCCATAGTTTGGCTATTGTGGACATTGCTGCTATACACATTGGGGTGCAGGTGTCCCTTTAGATCACTACATTTGTATGTTTGGGGTAAAAACCCAGTAATGCAATTGCTGGGCCATAGGGTAGCTCAATTTTTCTATTTTTTGGAACCACTGTACTGTTTTCCAGAGTGACTGCACAGCCTTGCCTTCCCACCAACAGTGTTTCTCTGAATCCTTGCCAACACCTGTTGTTTCTTGTGTTGTTAATTTTAGCCATTCTGACAGGTGTGAGGTGGTATCTCATGAGGATTTTGATTCATATTTCCCTGATGATGAATGATGTCAGATATCTTTTCATGTGGCTGTTGGCCATCTGGATGTCTTTTTTGAAGAAATGTGTGTTCATGTCTTCTGCCCATTTCTTGACTGGATTATTTGTTTTTTGGGTATTGAGTTTGATATGTTCTTTACAGATTTTGGATACTAGCCCTTTATCTGATAAGACATTTGCAAGTATCTTCTCCCATTCTATCACTTGTCTTTTGGTTTTGTTGACTGTTTCCTTTGCTGTGCAAAAGATTTTGATTTTGATGAAGTTCCAGTAGTTCATTTTTGCCCTTGCTTCCCTTGCCTTTGGTTTTGTGTCCAGGAAGAAGTAGCTGTGGCTGAGGTTGAAGATGTTTCTGCCTGTGTTCTCTTCTAGGATTTTGATCGATTTCTACCTCACATTTAGGTCTTTCATACATTTTGAGTCTATTTTTGTGTACAGTGTAAGAAAATGGTCCAGTTTCATTTTTCTGCATGTGGCTGTTCAATTTTCCCAACACCAGCTGTTGAAGAGACTGGTTTTTTCCATTGGACATTCTTTCCTGCTTTTCAAAGATTACTTGACCTTAGAGTTGAGGGTCCATTTCTGGGCTCTCTATTCTGTTCCACAGATCTATGTGTCTGTTTTTGTGCCAGTACCATGCTGTCTTGATGATGACAGATTTGTAATAGAGTTTGAAGTCTAGAATTGTGATGCCACCAACTTTGCTTTTCTTTTCAACATTCCTCTGGCTATTCGGTGTCTTTTCTGGTTCCATACTAATTTTAGGATTATTTGTTCCGGCTCTGTGAAAAAAGTTGGTAGTATTTTGATAGGGATGGCATTGAATATGTAGATTGCTCTAGGTAGCATAGACATTATAACAACATTTGTTCTTCTAATCCAAGAGCATAGATCATTTCTCCATTCATTTTCATCTTCCTCAATTTCTTTCATGAGTGTTCTATAGTTTTCTGAATACCGATACTTTGTCTCTTTGGCTAGGCTTATTACTAGATATCTTATGGTTTTGGGTAAAATTGTAAATGGGATCAACTCCTTAATTTCTCTTTCTTCTGTCCCATTGTTAGTGTGTAAGAATGCAACTGATTTCTGTGCATTGATTTTTATATCCTGCCATTTTGCTGAATGCTTGTATGAGTTCTAGCAATTTTGGGGTGGAGTCTTTGGGTTTTTCTCATGGAGTATCACGTCATCTGTGAAGATTGAGAGTTTGACTTCTTCTTTGCCAGTTAGGATGCCTTTTCTTTCTTTTTGTTGTCTGATTGCTGAGGCTGGGACTTCTAGTACTGTGTTGAATAGCAGTGGTGAGAGACAGCAACCTCTTTGACCTTGGTGGCGGCAACTTCTTGCTAGACATGTTTCCACAGGCAATGGAAACAAAGGCAAAAACAAACTATTGAGACTTCTGTCATAATTTATCCTATTCTCTAGGACTGTTTCCCCAATTTTCAAAATGATCTGTGCTGACAGTACTATTTTGTTAGGGTTGCCAGAACAAAATGCTACAGACTGGGTGTCTTTTTTTTGTTTTTGTTTTTGTTTTTTAAGATTTTATTTATTTGTCAGAGAGAAACACAGCCAGAGAGGGAACACAAGCAGGGGGAGTGAGAGAGGGAGAAGCAGGCTTCCCGCCAAGCAGGGAGCCTGATGTGGGACTAGATCCCAGGTCTCCGGGATCATGACCTGAGCCGAAGGCAGTCGCTTAACCAACTGAGCCACCCAGGCGCCCCCAGACTGGGTGTCTTAAACAACAGAAATATATTTCCTCATAATTCTGGAGGCTAGAAGTCTAAGATCGAGGTGTTGGTAATATTGGTTTCATCTGAGGCCTCTCTCCTTGGCTTGTAGATGACCATCCTCTCACTTTGTCTTCACATGGTCCTTCCTCTGTGTGTGTCTGTCATATTGGATTAGGGTCTATCTTAATGACCCCATTTAAACTTAATTACCTCTTTAAAATCTCTGTTTCAAAATACAGTCACATTCTGAGGTGCTGGAGGTTAGACTTCAACAGATGAATTTGGGGGTTACTTTTCAACCCATAATACTCACATGTATGGACAAAACACACTCATCCTGTGTGTCCCTTACCCTCACACTATTGCTAAAAAATTCTGTTGTCACTGGGTGTTTGGGTTTTCCACATATCAGGCAATTCTCCGATACTAGTCAGTTTCCTACAATTCAATTCAGTTTGGATACCATCTACCTGGAGTGATTGGTCAATTTCAGCTTTTAGCATACTAGCAGTTACTCAGTTCCAGTTTCTCTTTAAATCCTTCTTCATTGTAGAAAGGTATTTTTATACCCGCAGAATTTTTCTTTTTCTTTCTTTCTTTTTTTTTTTTTTTTTAAGATTTTATTTATTTGACAGAGAGAAACACAGCCAGAGAGGGAACACAAGCAGGGGGAGTGAGAGAGGGAGAAGCAGGCTTCCCGCTGAGCAGGGAGCCCGATGTGGGACTCGATCCCGGGTCTCCGGGATCATGACCTGAGCTGAAGGCAGTTGCTTAACCAACTGCTTAACCACCAGCCACCCAGGTGCCCCTATACCCATAGAATTTTTCTAATCAACCTCAATTATTTTGCCAGAATGTCAGCCTCATCAAAGTCGAGATTATTTATCTGTGGACTCCTCTACCTTATTTTCAACCCCTAGAATAGTGTCAAAATCAAAGTTGGGACTCAATAAATATTTGTGGAACAAATAAATTTTGGTTCTGAATTTTTAAAAAAATTTTCTTTATTTATTTATTTGAGAGAGACAGAGCATGAGCAGGGGGAACAAGGCAGAGTGAGTGGGAGAAGCAGACTCCCCACTGAGCAGTGAACCCCAATGTGGGGCTCGATCCCAGGACCCTGAGATCATGACCTGAGCCAAAGGCAGAAGCTTAACTGATGGAGCCATGCAGCCCCCCTTGGTTCTTACTTTTTGATGGCTGGGCATACAAATATTTCTCGGATTTTTTTTTTCCTTAATAAGATTCTAAATTCTTGGAGAATAAGAATTCTGCTTTATGTTTTCTTCATATACATGAATTCACAGCTATTGAATATCTACTTTAAGTCAGGTTAGTGCCTACCCTAATGGGATTTATAATCTAATTTTAGACAAAACCACTAAAGACATAGTCTCTTATGTGATAGTAAAATTGCACAATTCTGATAAACACTTTGTAAGAAAGAGATAGAAAACTAGAAGCAAGAATAATTAAGGTACCCACTCCTCCCCTGGTGTTGGGATCAAGGAAAGTCTTAAGGACCTAAATAGAGAAGAAAAAAGGTGGGGAGCGAACCAGTGCCAAGCCAAAAGGAACATCAGGTATGGAAGTTTTGACAAAAACTTGGGGGAGGGTTACCCAAACTGAGAGAAAGAGAACTAAAATATACTTCGGAATCTCATTTTGAATCAACTATAAACAGACTCTAATTACACAAATGTAAAGGAAATACTTACACTTTGTTTTTAGTGAAACCTGAAAGAAAAACAGGAATGTAGATGTTTTAGACATAAGTCTTAATCAGTGTCATGTTTGGACTGTAAGTAGTCATATATAGATTGTTGACTTAAAAATAAAATAGTTCCTTTACCAGCAAAAAAAGGAAAAGCATAGGGTTGCAATTTGGGACAAACAAGCTACAACAAAAACCATAGGCAAGTCCAATAAACAAATGAGAGGAAAGTTATTTCATGGAGAAGAAGGGGGGACGTTAGGAAGGGTTGTTTTGAATGGAAGTCCATTGGAGAAAAGCAAGAGTTCAGGATGATGGTTTCTCATCTGGCAGAGTGGCTGCGGTAGTTGATTTCTTATGTAGGAGATGCAATGTGTATTTTTTCCTGTGGGAAGCTGTGACTATTGATTTTTTTCCTGTTGATCATTCTTCTGTCGGGGTCTGTAATTGACAATTCTTGCTGTAATTGATGTCGAGTGTCACGGCGTGAGAGCTCCCCCTTCTGGCCTCCTGACTCCATTTTAGTGAGGTTTCCTATATTAATTTTCCCTGGAATCCCTTAGTCCACTGGGACTTGGCTGCAGTTTTTTGACTTTATACTTACAGCTCATCGTACTGTAAAGGATGCTTACCCTTGGGGAAGCAGATGTGGGTTTATTCAAGAATTGCTTGCAGGAGATCCAGAGCTTTGCAAAGGTGCCAAGGACCCAGAGTCTGTATCTTCTACTAGAAGAGAGTAATGAGGAATAGGACTGGGTTTGGTACAACCCAATCTATGCTGGATTGCTGGTATCTTACACATGGCTGTAAGACCAAATAAGCTAAAATATGCTGATACTTTCCTTCAAAATAACTGCTCCAATGGCATAGTGGAAAGTAGATTGGAAAGGACAAAAGTGGTTTCATTCTAGGTTATAGTGCAATATATTTTTGGACCTTCTTAGTCAATTTTTTCACATGTTCTAGGCCATTTTTATTCATCTTTAAACCTCCAAGATTTATCATAATATCTGGCTTATAAATAGTATGACCTCCATATTTGCTTATTGAATGAATGGACTTTTCCATTAAGACTTACTTAAAAAGTTCAATATAGAAAGAATAGAAAAGATATTCCTGGATTGCCAGAATTTGGAAATAAGAACATCCTTTGAGAATGAAAATAATGTATACATTTATTTCTTATATATTTATATAAATGTGTATAACTTACACATTTGTTGCTGATCACTTTTTATTTCTGAAGTAATTACTTATTCTAACTTTTCTCTCTATTTTTCTTTTTTTGAGAAGGAGAGAGAGGAGAGATGGAGAAGAGAGAGAAGGGGCAGAGAGAGAGAGAAAGAATCTTAAGCAGGCTTCATACTTAGTATAGAGCCCAAAACAGAGCCCAACATGGGGTTTGATTTCACAACCCTGAAATCATGACCTGAGCTGAATTCAAGAGTTAGACGCTTAACTGATTGAACCATCTAGATGTCCCTATCCTCACTTTTTTCAAAAGATAATTTAAGAGGGGGTCACCTGGGTGGCTCAGTTGTTAAGCATCTGCTTTCAGCTCAGGTCATGATCCCAGAGTCCCGGGATTGAGCCCCACATCTGGCTCCCTGCTGGGCGGGAAGCCCCTTCTCCCTCTCTCACTCCCCCTGCTTGTGTTCCTTCTTTAGCTGTGTTTCTCTCTGTCAAATAAATAAATAAATATCTTTAATCATTATCATCTTTAAAAAATATATAAGAGGATGAATGAAACTATGCATAATGATTCATTTGTGAGGAAAAAAGATCAGGAAAACCCGGTAAATGTGTTGCAGAAGAGATGTGAGGAACATCCACGAAGGTGACTAGAGTAAATTTCCCAGGTGAATGACCAAAATATGACTAACACAAAAGGAACCATGACTTCATTGACTATCGAGGAACTTATTCAAGAAAGGAAGTTGAGAGTTCAAGTAGAATCAGGAAAAAGAGAGAAACCAGAGAGGCTGATTTGAATGGTCGTCACATAACCTGGCCCGGAGAGGCACCCACGGTGGCAACTCATCTTTCAGCCACACGGCAGCAATCCTGCTCTAGTTTCCCTTGGCCATGGATGAAAGAACCCTCAACACCATACAGCTGTCTTGCTCTTCTTTCTTTTGATTCTGAATTTGGCCTTTCAACCCTTTTACACAATGAAGGAGGAGGTACTATATTTTGAAGATGTTCAGGCTACTAGAAAAATGTACACAGGACCATATATATGGCACTAGGCTTTCCAATTCATAGATCAGTCCTTTGTGAATTTGATGTTATGAACTGGCCACAAAACCTTGACTCAACCCCTCGGTTTTAGGTCTTAAAACTGAGGGCCATTTTAGCCATCTCAAATGGAGATGATCACACTGAGGTAGTGGTAAGTCTGCATTTTTGATGTTCTGTCTCACTCTTTCTAATCACATAGGGAATTTATAAGAAGAACCTGAGACATCAGGGTAACTAATTTCCAGGCACTCTTGCAGACATTTGCATTTGGCTTTAGGCGTGCTGGGGAGACTGGGCCATGGTATTTTCCAGACAGGAGTTGCAAAGAATATGCCCCTGACATACTTTTGTAAATGCAAGTCAACAGTGAGCAAGCTGATGTTTTCCTTAATTCATTCAATACATACAGTATAGGTGAACCATCTAGTTTTTAAAGTCTTTAATGACAGAGTCACAGGCCGGGATTTTCCTGGTTCCAAAGAGCATTTCCTTCAAGTTTAAGTTCACCAGATTCAGAACCATATCACCATCTTCCTGGGATGCTCAAACCAGAGAATTCTCAGATCTCTAAGATGCTAGTATGCTCTAATTTAAGAAATACTGAGTTGAAGAGTAGATGGCCACTACTTACTCACAGAGGACTTACGGATTATGTGTGTGTTTCCTGTGGTTCCAGGAGCTCCATTTTAAGAAGCACTGAGATGATCACCTTCACCTGACTGCTCATGGACAAGGGTGGGTTAACCAGTTTTCTTTGCATTTATGATGAGGTCCCATCCAAAACATTGTTAGTCATTGACTTTTTTCTTTTCTTTTTAAAGATTTTATTTATTTATTTATTTGACAGAGAGAGACACCGCTAGAGAGGGAACATAAGCAGGGGGAGTGAGAGAGGGAGAAGCAGGCTTCCCACCTAGCAGGGAGCCCAATGTGGGGCTCAATCCCCAGACTCTAGGATCATGACTTGAGCTGAAGGCAGATGCTTAAGACTGAGCCACCCAGGAGCCCCTGTTAGGGAGGGTTGTTCATTTTCTAGTGAATTTAATACCTGATGGATTTAAAGTAAGTAAAATAATAAAGTTTTCGTTTGTTAGAATAACAAAAAGAACAGTGGAAATAACTGAAGCATAGAAGTCATGCTGGGATGCGCTTGGCATCACCACATTCTGGCGTGGTGAGGGCAGTGTTTTTCCTCCAACTTCACTTGGAGGCACGAGGAGGAGACACAGAGTAATGGGTGAAGCATTATAAATAACAGTGGTGCCTTCTAACAGTCATCATGGTAGTTGAAGAGATTTTATTTTTAACAGAGGCCAGAGTACACTGAAGCTACTAATTAGTCAGCAAGTTGTTTTCTTTTTAATTGTTGTTGTCAGCTAGTTGGTCTCTGCCCAAAATGTGGAGGCGAACTTTACCACTATGGATTATAGGGTGGTGACAGCGATCCATTAATTAGAGGTAACTCTTGTGATTTGAAAATGTTTTTAACTTATGAACTTGCAGAACGAAAAACTCTAAGACCAAACCTGGGATAAATTTTACTACTTTTAATCTACTTATTTTTATTCTGACTGAGTAAAAGGAAGGTATTCATCTAAATAATATTGAAAATACCAGTTTCCAGTTATTACCACTTGTCCCAATATATAATGTAGAGTAGCATTTGGTTTTTTAAAATTTTTATCTTGAAGAGTTTTTTATTTTCCTTGAAATGTGAATATTTTAAGGACAAAAGACAGAAAATCAATCCCTATGACAAGTTTTCAATCATGAAGGAATTTCAGTGCATGATCCATTATATCATCAGAGAATGATAAATCATAAAATCATGTCTGGAATCACCAAACCACCAAGACCTATATACAAGCAAGTAGGTGTGTGAACTAGCAACTAGGTGGTCTTTGAATAAATAAAAAAATAAATAAATAAATAAGAAGGATGAGAGGAAGAAAGAAAAGAAAAAAGAAACTCATCTCTTCATAATATCCAGCTCTTGGGAATACTGAAACTCTAAAGCTTTGGTAGTAATTGGATAATAAAATTTCCTGTGGAGAAATTCTGACTAACTCGGCTAGCTGAAGTCTATCTACATTCAAATTTAAAACTACTGGAAGAGGCTGGATAGGTAATGAAAACAAAGAAGTAAGCTGGGGTTGAGAAAAATTTTGATAGAGAGACTCCCTTCCTCCAGGAACTGATACCTTGAGAAGGAAAAGAAAATTTATGTTCCCCATCTCAAAACGCTACCTGGGTGGAAAGGCCACTATTTCTTTTTTGGCTTTTTATTTTTTAGGCATACAATTTAATTCATATAAGTTGAAATGAGTTATGAGGTATGAGGTATGAGGTAAATCCATCATAAATAATGTACCTCCATGCATTATTATTTTTGTTGCAGAAACACTTTTATGTAGGTCATTGGCTTTCAAAATATAGCCAGGGACTCCTGGAGGTCCCTGAGACCCTCTCAGGGGTGCATGAAGTCACAATTATTCTTATAGTAATACTTTATTTTTACTATTTTTATAGTTAGATGTTATTTTTCCTTTTTTTGCCCTCATTCTCACACATGTGTGATTGATTTTTTTTTTTTTTTGTAATTTGAGTAGTGTTGAGGCAGAATGTTAGTTTCTGATGTACAACATAGGGATTTGACAAGTTTATACGTATGCTATAGTCACCACAAATGTAACCATCATCTGTCACCATACAAGGCTATTGTAATATCATTAAATATATTCCTATGCTTGCCTTTCATTCCCATATGTACTCATTCAGAATCTAAAGTATGAGTTTTATGGGCTGTCTTTTTAATCTGATTAGATTTAAATGCACCAATGGCTCTATTTTCAATGATATAAGGAGGGCACTGATAGTCCATGGCACATAAGATAAGAGACATGCAAAATATTGCCATTGGATATTCTTAATCAATATTAATAAAAGGAAAATTTCTCATGCAAAGTAGAGACCGCGAGGGGTGAGGTCTGAGAGGGTGCTTCTGTGTCTTCTGGAGGTGGGTAATCATATATTTGCTACTTTAGATCATTTTAGTTAAACTAAGGAATGTAATGAGATTGACTGTTCCTAATTGCATTACAATAGTAGAGAAAGAAAAGGGTGAGTTTACGTTTTCAGATTCTTGGGTTGTATTCCAAATAAACGACCTGTAACTTCTGTATGTCCCCTGAAAGAAACCCTAATCTTCTGTAGCCATGGGCCAGTATTTCTGAAAAGCATGCCTAGAGTCTCATCCTGTGAGTCACTGAATTATAACACAAAATGATAGCATTGATTGAGAAGAAACAAGATCCTGAAAACTGACAAGAGGATATTAGGGCAAATCTTGACAGAGCTAGGGGACATGGAACCCTTAAACTCTGCTGAGTCATCTTTGCCATTGAAAGCAGTTTTCTACCTCCACCTGAACAGCTTAGCTCTCCTTTGCCTGAAGATCTAGAAGATCTAGAAGCCATGCAACTAAACTCAAGCCCTAACAGGCCGTGAAAGGTGAAATACAAAGTATAAACCCATAGGGAGGTATACAATGCTCCAGAAGAACTGAATGATTTTAAAAATTTATACAGGCAGAAATCTGCAGGATATGTGTGGAAATGAATAGTAAGGGTGTGAGAACATGATGGAAGGACTATAAAGTTGCGTCTGTTGAAATCTATTGAGCTGGACTATCTATGCAGAAATTCCAGATTTTGTGGTCTACATGGAAGAAATTGGAAAGGCAGAACTACCTTGGTATACTATAGAGGAAAGTATCCAAAGGCTTAGGGAGATTGGAATGGTAGAGTGGATTTATCATGTAAGGGCTGACCATTCATCTTAGGAAGATCCAAAGATCTACCTCTTCCTTCAACAGTGACAAATAAGGGAGACCCAGCATCTTACAAGAGCTCTGTGGTTGCTTTTCTCTGGGTGTCACAGTTTACAGTGGGGACTGCTACTATTGAATTGGGGTCCTTAAATATATTGGGGATATGGGACTCTAGGGAGACAGGGGCCCAGTGGCTGTACTGAACTGCCACAGACAAGGTGAGTCTGGTGACTGTAATGGACAGCAGAGTCAGAGTAGTAATCAGAATAGTTTGAATCGAAGAAACCTCTGGTGTTGAAGAGTTGATCAAAAGAAATAGGCTGTGTACTAAATTCTCACTTGTATCCGGATAAGTGGAAGACTTCTAGGTTTAGTTAGCAGACATTTACTTTGAATCATGAAACAGATAGTCTTTGTCCCTCAATTAGTTCCCAAACTTGAGCCAGTTTACAGACCTAGAACCACTTGAAAGGGGACAATGAGTCCCCTTGAAGATTGCCTGAAGTGTTTATGTTAATCTCTCTCCTGGTCTTCCACCAAAAGACCTAAGGCCATTTATCAGGGTGACTGCACATCAAGGAAAGATAAATAATCAGACTTTCAGGGAATACTGGAGTCTGTTTCTGAATTGACACTAACTCCTGGAGACCCAAAAGGTCATTCTGATTTATCATTAAAAATAGGAGTTTATGGAGGAGAGGTGAATGATGGGGTTTTAACACAGGTCCATGGGGTGGATGTTGGAGAGGATGTTGGGGGGCATGGGGAAGGGGAACTGTGATGTGATCAAAGACCCAAGAAGAAGAAACCCAGCAGAAGCCAGAAGAAGGTGAGAAAGGTTTTGTTGGAAGGTGATGGAAGTTAAAATGGGAGTGCTTCAAAGAACTATCCCTAGGTATTTGAACTTTACATAGTCACCATTTTAGGGTCACAGGGTCACCAATTAGGATCACAAGGCTGGCTTTGAACACAGTGTGGCATGAAGTAAAATTCTGTGCTGCTGGAAGAGTGGATAACGTGCAGGGAGTTACAAATGAATGAGAAGATTCCTGATAAGAAGCAGTTTACAGTGGAATGGTAAAGTAAACACAGGAATCGAGGCGGGATATGATGAAGACCTGAGAAAGGTGTGAAATCAGAGAGAAGAGAAGTCTCATACCAAGACTGGAGACAAGAAATGCAAAACTTGTCTGTTTAAGAAAATGCTTCAGCTATCTACTTCAGCAAATCTGCTTCTATCTACCTCTTATGTTAAATCAATATTCGTCATTTAGCTTCAAGTATGGCATCATTTGTTGGAGGTGTCTATTCACGAGAGTATTGACATCTGCTCAGAGTTTGTTAACCTAACTCCTCTGTCAAAGCAAGGGTAGGAAGATGTTGCAAAATTACAAAATGAGGCCTTAGATAAGGGCTGCCAGCTCTTGGGAATCAATTCTTTTTACGTTGGCTCCCGGAGACTTTTACCTGGACCCTGCTAAGAACCTGCATTTTAATAAGAGCTGCAGGGATTCTACCTGCACTGAAGTTGAGAAGCTGTGAAACAAATGCTAATCCGTTTCCTTCATTCCCTAATACAACTTTATTTGGCCTCAGGTGTTGACAGGGAATTATACCCAGACAAGACAGTGATTTTTGTCAAAGAATCTAATATTTGAGGACTGGGAAGGATCTTAGAAACTATGTAAGCAAAAGGGAACCAGGTGATTTACCATTCAAACGAGGATATTTTTGAGAGCGAAAGGAAGCATTATTAAAATATGCACCAGGACAAAAGGTGAAAACAAGGGTTGTTCTGAACAACCTTATGATTGAGCATTTTACCATCAGCTAAATTTTTAAAATATAATCTCAAATCTCAATAACAACCTCTCAAATGGGTGTTATTATCTCTGTTTACAGAGATGATAAGTGTAGTGGACTGAACTACAGCCTTCCAAAAGACATGCCCAAGTTCCTAACCTGTGAATGTGACCTTATTTGGAAAAAAAGATCTTTGCAGATTGAGTATAATTAAGTGAAGGATCTCAAGATGAGATCACCCTGGATGAGGGTGGGTCCTGTGTCCAAGATGACAATGTCTTTATCAGAGAAGAGAGGAGACTGAAGGAGGAGACTTGGGAAGACTGAGAAAATGAATGCAGTGGTGCTGCCACAAGCCAGCAAATGCTGGGAGCCTCCTGAAGGGAGAGGAAGCAAGGAAAGATTGTATCATTCCCCACCCCCCCATCCTTTGGAGGGAGCTTGGCCCTACATACACTTGATTTCAGGCTTCTGGCCTCCAGAACTGAGAAAATCAAGTTTTGTTGTTTGAAGTCATTAAGTCTGTGGTCATTCCTAACAAGGTAGCCCTAGAAGCTAACAGAGTAAGTGCAGAGGGTCCTAACTGTGGGAAAGGAAGGAGGGTCCTACTTGGATTTAATTGAAAGCACTCAAGGGCTGTAGGAGAGGAGAGGGATGAGGTGAGTGCAGGGAACGTTGGGACCATCCACCGTCTCTCCTTTCTCTCCTTTCTCCCCTTCCCTCCCTCTCCCTTATCACTTGCAAAGCTGAGCCTATTTAGGCAAAAGGTGGGAGAGCTTTTGCACTTGCACCAACTTGTCTTCTGATCTCTGTGAGAGCTTTGTTGTTAAACAAAGTAGTTTCAAACTCACAATCACATCTGACCCAAAAATGGGTCCGTTTTACTGATGAGAAAATTGAAGCACAAAAGGACTAAAAGCTCAAGCTTTGTCTGCAGTCAAGCTAAGACCACAAATTCCATGTTATTGCCATTCTACCATTCTGTCGTGGGACAATAATTCTTCCACAAAAGTGAAAAAACCAAAAACAACAAACCAAAACCAGTTCATGGAGTTTGGTGGTGAGCACCAAATGACTAGGGATTGTGGGCACCGGGCACCTGCGTCTGGCCGGATGGAAAAAGCCATTCTCAGGCTGAGTTTCCAGCACTGGGTGTTTGTTGCCTAAATTTTGGTGCAATCGTTCAGTATTTCTTAGTCACCTTCTTTTGAGGAAATACAAGGAAAGTAAGCATTTTGCCTGAAGTATAAGTGTTAAGTCAATATAATCTTTGAAGTTTTATGCTAAATAGGTGTTTGTTTTCGGTGAGGACTTGGAACAGATTTCAGCAATTGTGTCTTTCTTGTTTTTGTAAACTGACAGGACATACTGAGAAACAAAAGTCCTGAAACTTCTTCATTCATAACTTGGCTTTTTTTTTTTTTTTAAGATTTTATTTATTTGACAGAGGGACACAGCCAGAGAGGGAACACAGCAGGGGGTGGGAGAGGGAGAAGCAGGCTTCCTGCCAAGCGAGGAGCCCGTTGCCGGCTTGATCCGGGACTCCAGGATCAGGACCTGAGCTGAAAGCAGACGTTTAACGACTGAGCCCGTCAGGTGCCCCCATAACTTGATTCTTATGACCAAGTCATAATTGTTTTCTTTCTTAGCGGTGGAGGATGTTTGTGATACACACCTGGCAGGAGGTGCAGAGGGCAAACATTTACATTTTTGCCTTGGGGCTTCTCTCCTTTCGTGTCCCATTTCCTCCACACCCGGGGCTGGAGCAGCTTTCTTTGAAGTGTTTTTGCTATCAACACTGCTTCAACTCAGTTGGCTTGCTCTCCCAGTTTTTCCAGCTTGAAATAATATCCGAAAGAGACCTGCGTGTTTGAGATTTTGGTCTCATTCGGTCATGATCTGGAATCCTCGAGGAAGCCTGATTTTTATCTGCTACAGTCTTACATTCCTTCTTAGGTTAATTCTTAAGAGCTTGGAGAAGATTTTGAGCCAGCTGGCATTTTTCGGCAGCTTCTGTGAGCTAAGAGTGTTGGGTGAACGGTAAGGCCAACTGTGGTTGGAATCCTCCCCCAGGAAGAGAGCGACCGTCGGCCGAAGGATTCCTGTGCCGGGGAGATGGCGGCCGAGTTGGTAGGCGACTCGCGGAGAGAGCTTTCCCCTCTCCCGACCAGCAAGAAAGAGCCGCACAGCCGCTCAGCGGAGAGAGGGGAAGGAGGCGTGCGAGACCTGGAAGCGGCGCAAACGGCTGCTCAGCGGAGCTCTGCGCCTTTTCCTCTCCCTGAAAGCCCTTCTCAAGAGGTTATTTTACCTTCTCGAGGGTCTCGGATACGTCAATACTTCATTTGAGGGGTGAAGAAATGCTAACATTTTGCCGAAAGCTCTGCTCCCTAAAGGACCTTGGCGGGACGTGCTGGGGGAGGCGGGGCACAGGGAAGCAGCTAGGCCCCCGGGGCATGGGGCGGTGCGGTGCGGGGGGGCGGGGGTGTGCTGCGGCGCTGGCGGTGCGGATCCCGCCTGGAAGCTCCGGGTTGGGTGGCGGGGGAGGTGGGGCGAGGGCAGGGCGCTGAGCGCCGGAGCGCTTACTAGCCCCTGCCCAGTGCTCGGCCGGGCGCCAGTTCTGCCCCGGGCGGGTGCGCAGTGGTGCGGTGCGCCCGCAGGGATCCGCGCTCCGGGAGGGCCTTCGTGAGTCAGCCATTGAGTCGTCGCAATCGCCACCCAGAGGAAATTAGGCAGTAGGGTGGGGCGCGTTCCCGGCTGCGCCGCCCTTCCCGCTCCACGGTGTCACTTCGCTCACCCCAGCTCCTGTCGTCCGGCCGGCGCGACCTGGTTGGCGCCCGCTGCGGAGGCTTCGGCGCTCGCCCGGGCCTCCAGCGGAGAAAGAGTTAACCGGCTCGGCCGGGAGGAGCCCGAAGGGGAAGGAAGGAAATTGCGGCCGTTCTGAAAGTTTTTTCCTTCCTTTCTTCTTTCCCTGCAGAGGTGAGTGCCAGGCGGCGGCGGCGGCGCTGACGGCGCTGACTCTCCGGAGCCCGGCTCCGCGCCTCTGCTTCCGGAGCGGCTGCCGACTGCCTGGGAATAGGGACGGTTGTAGCTCTCGGACCTCCTCCGTGGACTCCTTCCGAAAGGGTGCGCCCAGCCATGGACGGCGCAGAACTGGCCGGGAAGATCTTTTCCACCTGGCTGACGCTGGTGCTCGTTCTCATCCTCCTGCCTTCCGCCTTCGGGGTGTCTTTGGGCATCTCCGAGATCTACATGAAGATCTTGGTGAAAACTTTAGAGGTGAGTGCGGGGGAGGGGGGGATGTGGCGCCACCCCTTTGAGGGCTTTAGGGAGAAACACCTCCAGGCAGTGCTGGCCTCGAGTAGAGCTGTTTGAAAGCCGAGTTGATGCGAGGGGACCATCCGGGAAGGTCAGCGGTCCCGAGGGGTGCGCGTTTCCGTTTATCTCCAGCAGTGGCGCGGCGACAGCATTTTGGCTACTGCGGAGTGGAGGGATCCGGGCTCAGACCACCTTGTTGTTCCCCTAGTTGGATACAAAAGCACCTTCATCCACTGCTTTATTATTATTATTACTATTATTGATTAGAATGACAAGGCAGCTGTCTTTTATATTATAGATTTCCTTATATCCATTCTGTAGTGCCGCTCTCCCTTCACTCCTTAGTTTTTATAGCCCCAGGTTTCAGAGGTCCTTTCTTGTACTAAGGCGTGCTGTCCAGAAAGGCATCATGTTCTAGTTCATGCTCAAGATAAGAAACCAATTGCTGGGCGGTAGAGAGAAATCTGATAATATTTTAATGGAGTCATGGAAATTTTATCTAACCAAAAGCACTTGGAATGTCATTGAAAATGTATATTCTTCGACCTCTGTTCTCCCTGCACTCCTGCTTCCAAATTCTGCAAAGAAAGCTCTTAGCTGGTGGGAAGCCTCGTGGGGAGCAAGAGCCCCTCACCCTCACACAGAGCTTAATTACATTACTGAGGGCTTTCCCCTTTGCTGTTTCATCAGATGCTCCCCATGGCTTTTGGCTTTCAAATATAGGGAGGGCCAGAGTTACCCCTTTTTCCAGAGGATGAAACAGAGACTCAGATAAGTTCAGTGGTTTGCTTGAATTAAGTAGAGACAGAAGTCTTAACTGAGGAGAGGACCTGTAGTCTCGTGATAAGGACTACAGACTCTTGATCAGATTTGCTTAGATTTGTTTTCCAAGTCAGCTCCACTTCTCACGTGACCTTAGGGAAGTCACCCACTTCTTGTGCTTTGTTTTCCTTATCTATAAAATAGGAATAACAATATAACACCTATTGCCATAGGTTTTTTTTTTTTTTTTTTAAGATTTTATTTATTTGAGAGAGAGGGAGGGAGAGCATGAGCAAGGGGAGGGGCAGAGGGAGAAGCAGACTCCCTGTGGAACAAGGTGCCCGAGCCTTGGCCTTGATCCTGGACCCTGAGATCAGGACCTGAGGCTTAACCCACTGAGCCACCCAGGCGCCCCCTAGGGTTGTTTATTGAGTTAACATGTCAAGCATTTAGAAGAATGCCTGTAGGTGTTAGGCTGCTGTTAATTAAATGAGTAATACTATTATTCAGACTCTAGCATCCTTTTTACTCTGCTACAGGACCTTCTTAATACCGGTTCTCATTTTTCTGCTCTTATCTTTGGTCTACCCCTCAGGCCTTGGCTTTTTTCTCCCTCAGTGAGTGGGGTGGCTGCCAGATACACATCTCTAACCTGCTAATCTCCCACGTGGAGATTACCTGCTAATCTCCCACCTACTGACCTCCTGCAACTCTCTTCTATTTGCTAATCTCCTGTTTTGCCCTGGATTGTTGTCACATTTTCTTTCTGTGGTTATTTTTCTGTCTAGTCTCTGCAGTTATATTTGATTCTTCATCTTCAACCCTCACATTTTAAAAGTTGTGTTGTTTCTGCCTGAGAGATATTGTGCAGAACTTGAACTTGGTCACGCTGCGCTGTGAATTTATCTTAGACTGCCTCTGTACTGCTAGATCTTCTTTAAATACTCTCCCCATCGCAGATGATCCTCTGTGGCTGGTGTTCAGAACTCTTAAATGACTGAGTTGTTCCCCCATACAGCAGTGTCTTTTGGAATTTATACCCCAAGTGAGATTGGAGTGAGGGTAAATCCCACACACTGGTTTCCAGCGGCTGAGTCCTGTCTGTCTTGCTTTAATAACTCAAGGTACAACTAAAGAGCTGTCAAGGAGAGAGACTGGCTAGTTGCTGTCAGGCTGGCAAATAACGACTCCACTTGGACGGGATATATGCAGTTTAGGATCTAGTCTTCAGTTAGGTAGAGCCTAAAGTTTTCATTTTTATTTTTTTTTGTCTATCTAGAATTGGGGAGACTTTCAGAGATGTGCTGCTTGTTACTGGGAGATAGACCACTTAGCTTGGAAACCAGGTAGAAGGCAGCCTAAGGAACTACCCTCTGCTCAGCGTAAGTTACTGGGTCAGAGTGATGCTTATATGTACTTAGAATGGGGATTCACTTGGGCCAACTCTGAGCTGACTGGAGTGCCTGTGTCTTGGAGCAGCTGGGCTCTTCGGGAGGGAGCTGTGACCCCCACAGTGATGTGTGCTTTAGGCACAGAAGAGGGAATTGGTGGCCCATGGCTTCTTCTCTTCCTTCAGCTAGAACAGCTTTAGATATTTCACAGATAGTTCAGTTGGGTAGTATAGTGGATTGCTTTTCCTGACTATAGGGATAATTCCCTTAAAAATCATGCTGGTTGTTTAGTATTAGGACATTTTTAGTTCTGGACAATTACCCTGCCTTTTTGTTGATTCTATGCAAGGCCCCATCCTTCTGTTACTCCTTATTCCTTAGCACTTAGTGTCCAGTGGATTTGGTGGTTTCTTTCTCTAAAGTGGTGATTTTCCAGGGCTATATCATGATTTCTAAGGAATATACACAGCATTATTACAACTTTATATTGGGAAGGTTGTTTTAGGAATTCAAAGTATGAAAAGTAAAACTTTGGGGTGGGTATGTATAGAGGGTAGTACATTTGGATGGTGGGATATACATATCAGAATCTCTTGGAGTTTGTGTGTGTGTGTGTGTGTGTGTGTGTGTGTGAAGTTTTCATATTTTTCCCAAACAGGAACATGGATTTAAGATTGAAAAATGCTGTTTTCAACTACAGAAGTTGACGGGGGTGCGGGCAGTGAAGGATTGCTATGCGTTGGCCCAAGGCTTATAATTATAGGAAAATAAAGATGGGAAGAGAATATAAATAAAGGAACGGTAGAGAAGAAGGTTGGGCAGTGATATGTTAATATCAAGTAACACAGGCAATGGACAGGTAATGAATGTTAATGGACTAATTTTTCCCTCAGCTTTTGAGAAATAAGCTAGAAGCATGGACAGATTCCTTGAATTTCTGGCTCTGTGACCTTCTGTAGGTCACTTGAGTTTCCACAAGGGTGTAGAGGAGAGTTACTGCGCCCCTCCATGAGGGGAGGTGGAGGAAAGCACTGATACGCAGGAGGTGCTCCAAGCTCAGAGGAGTCGGAATTGGAGCACTCTTTGGTCTTGTTTTTTTTGTTTTTGCTTTGGTCCTATGTGGCTAAGTAAACTACCTGCAGATCTTTAATGAGTTAGCATACATACTCAGAGCAGACTGTTTTTGTCCTTTATTTTAATTATTATTCTTCCCTTTACACTTTCCTCCAATGACCAATTAATTTTTCATCTTTTTAAAAAGGTGTGTTAATAAATGTCACATCAAATGGTTATAACGCCTCTGTTAATATAATACTCACGTATTATTGCTGGTGTTGGAAATACAAATAAGCATGCTAGAAGGCCATGGCTGTTTTCTTTAATAATAAAGAAAAGCTGCTCAGGCAGTGTGCTTACTTGTAAAACTCTCTGACAGAGGTTGTGTTACTCCCAGTGATAGTCTGGGGAATGGAGATTCACACAGTTAATTTGTCCAGATAGCGGCATACAGCTGTTAGTGGTAGAACTGAGATTTTAATCTGAATCTAGAGCCTGAGTTCTTACTCTGCCAAGATGGCAGGTCTGTTGAGAAACTGTTTTATTATGCCTCAGATGGTGGCCTGCTGTTATTTGGATAAACCTAATATTTGAATTTTTATATAATTTTTATCCTCTCCTTTTCTTTTTAATTAATTTTTAAATGCCTTTTTAATGTGAAAACTGAAAGTTGTAATTATCTAGGTGACAATGTCACATTTTTGCAAGCTTTTGACCTAACTTGAAAAGTCAGACCTAGGGACATCTGGGTGGCTCAGTCAGTTAAGTGTCCAACTCTTGATCTCAGCTCAGCTATTGAACTCGGGGCTGTGAGTTCAAGCCCAGTGTGAGTCTTTGTTTTTGTTTTTTTTGTTTTTTTTTTTAAAGATTTTATTTATTTGACAGAGAGAAACACAGCGGGAGAGGGAACACAAGCAAGGGGAGTGAGAGAGGGAGAAGCACGCTTCCCACAGAGCAGGGATCCCGATGTGGGACTCATCCCAGATCTCCGGGATCATGACCTGAGCCGAAGGCAGTTGCTTAACCAACTGAGCCACCCAGGCGCCCCCCAGTGTGAGTCTTGATCTCAGCTCAGGTCTTGATCTCAGGGTCATGAGTATAAGCGCCCTGCTGGGCTTTACACTGGGGATGGAGACTACTTTAAAAAAAAAAAAAAAGGAATGTATGAATAAAAAGGAAGATACCTTAAAATCATATGTAACTCTTTTTGTATGTATGTGAATTAGAGACAGCTACTGTTTGCTTCCCGAGAGGATTTTTAAAGTAAAGTAGAGTGAGAACCTAATGGGAAGTATCTTTTAACTTTTCTTTTGCGGGGGTGGGGGGGTGTGAGGGGTCCGGGAGAGGAGGGAATTAAGTTGGGAGTAACGATGGGGATTGTTAGAAGCCACTGTCATACTTCAGGATCTTCTTGTGGACAGAATTGCATTTTTCGTTTCCTGGAGGCAGATGTTTTCTGAGATAACCTCTCAAAGAGGCTGAAGAGATATTCCCCATCTCTGTGTTCTGGGCTTATCTGATCAGTTGGCATGGTAAGAAGCGACATAGCTGTTTATTGGAAGATGCGCTGAAAAAAGTGATCGTTTTGGAAGTTAAATAAATTGTGGGGTGTGAGGAGGGAGGAGGAAGCCAACATTTTCTACTTCGTGGCCTGTTGTGTGGTGGTCATTGGATAGATTACCTCCTTTAATCTTTTTTTTTTTTTTTTAAAGACTTTATTTATTTATTTGACAGAGAGAAATACAGCCAGAGAGGGAACACAAGCAGGGGGAGTGAAAGAGGGAGAAGCAGGCCCTCCGCAGAGCAGGGAGCCCGATATGGGGTTTGATATGGGGTTCGATCCTCGGTCTCCGGGATCATGACCTGAGCCGAAGGCAGTTGCTTAACCAACTGAGCCACTCAGGCGCCCCCTCCTTTAATCTTTTATCTTGGTATTGTCACTGGTTTAGGGATGATGAAACCGAGGTCCCAAGAGATGAAAAATCTCTTCTCTGAGTTGAACCCGGCCAGGAAGTGCAGAGCCGTAATTCATAGGCATATGCATCTGGCTGCAAAGCCTAGGTGCTTTTAACCTTCCCTGGGGAGTAAGCCCACAGAAGAAAATGGTCCTCTATTACAGCTTTCCTTTGGCATTAAATGGCTTGTCCTCCAACTTGAAACTTTGCTAGTCTTGGACACTGTAACTGCATTTTGTAGGAGAGACCTTTGAAGTTACCATTCTGACACTTACCTGGCGACAGAACACGGAGCTCTTGGTGGCACATCATGCTATATGATGCCTGTCCCTTTCTGGGTCCATCTGCTAGGGCCGCCATAGCAAAACACCACACACTGGGTGCCTTAGACAATGGAGATTTATTTTCTCACAGTTCTGGAGGCTGGGAGTCCCATGTGAAGGTGTTGGCGGATTTGGTTTCTTCTGGGGCCTCTCTCTTTGGCTCCTGGATGGCTGCCTTCTTGCCATGTCCTCATATGATCTTTCCTCTCTGTGTGCAAGTCCCTGGTGTCTCTGTGTGTTAAATTTCCTCTTCTTAGAAGGACACTGGTCATGCTGGATTAGAGCACATCCGAAAGGCCTCATTTTAATTCTGTCACCTTTTTAAAAAGGTCCCGTCTCCAATGCAGTCACATTCTGAAGACTGGGGAGGAGGGCTTCCATGTACGAATTTTTTTTGGGGGGGGAGGGGACACAGTTCAGCCCATAACAGCCTCAAAATATCATTTTTTTTCCATCACACAAGTATGGAATAATTGTCCTAATCTAAGGTAATTGCCATTTATATAAAATACAAAATCACCTGGCACAAGCAAAAAAAAGTGAGCTTCTAGAAGCAAATGTTCGGTTTCTGAAAAATTTTATTTTTATTCTATCTTTGGTCTCATTATAAATGGCACTAGGTACTAAAGCTTTAAAGTGAAAAATTATGGAAATAAACCTTTACCTCTATTGAGAGGAGATGAGAGGGATGTCTAGAGTTTGCATTAAATCAGCAAAGAAGGAAAAAGGCGCAATCAGATTAAGACTGAGTATTATCATTGTGACTTGCCACTTGAAGCCGGGAAGATTAAGTCTCTATTTATAGGCTGTTCTCTAAGCGCAAATGCCATGTTCCTACTTGGCTCTTTGGGATGTTGTGTGGGGTCCTGATGTCCTCAGATCATGCCCTTCTCCTTGACCTTCAGTTATATGTTTTAGGTCATTTAGTCTCTATCCTTCGTTGTTTTATTTATTTGCATTTTAAAAAATCGGTTTAATTCCTTGTGAGCCTAGCACCTGTTTTTGGCCACTACATTTTTGATAAATTCTTTTTGCTCCTTCAAGGGCACTGAAGTCCTAATTATAATGAGCGCCATGCCTTTTACCTCCAATTTCCCACTTCCTCTCCAGTCATTTCAGTGTTGACAATGTTAGCTTCTAGAATTGTAATCATCGACATATTTTAATTATTCCTTTTCCAAACTGAAAAATAGCCACTGGGATTTTCTGGGATGCTATCAACAAAGTTCCCTTGTGGTTTTTGAACTCTGATGTTCATGGTGGATAATTTTGGAAATGTATAGGAAGAGCAAAAAGAAGAAAATAACAAATCACATTTTGGTGTATTTCTTTATACTCCTATGTATATTGAAAACCAAAATGGGAGTTGATTTTTCCTGTTCTTAGGTTCCCGCAAACTTGTGGTTCCTCAGAAACATAGCATTTTCCCTGTGCATCTCAATAGAGGCTAGTGACCAGGTGGCCAGGTGGTGTCTTCAGCGAGTGACATCACCACTTCCTTTCTGGCTCCCCAAGTGTAGACCGCCTCCTTCTGCAAGCCTATTTGTGATATAGGCAATTAGGTCTCTCTGAGTGTGTCTGGCCCCTGAATGCCTTATTATGAAAACAATAGTTATTGTGTTTAGGTGTTTACCAGGGTTCATCTCATTGAATCCTCTTGGCAGCCCTTGGGAATAGGAACTGTTATCCTCATTTTACAGATGAGGAAACTGAGGCCTAGAAGGAGTAAGTAATTTGAACCCAGACTTGATGCCATAACTGTGCTTTCAAGGAGTCCTTTACAGGGGTCCCAGACGTGTGTGAGGGGTTTCAATAGGGTAAACACGGTCTTGTCTTCATTTTATCAGAGGATGATCAGTAACAAATAGAAGGATGTAATTGAGCCTTGGAATACTGCTACCTCAGAGGTTTACAAGGGCATCTCTGATTCTAAGAGAGTTAGAGGCAATTTCACTTCTGTGTCAGTAAGGTTTGGGTATTTTATGTTGTATCTATGGAATAGTTTGCATTAACAACACTACTTGTTTTTAAACAGTGGGCCACAATCCGAATTGAAAAAGGCGTCCCAAAGGAGTCGGGTCTTAAAAACTCAGCTTCTGTTGGTAAGTCACTTTTTCATTTATGACAGTTAACATATTGAAATTGGATAAATTTACATCTACCGTGTTTGAACTTGAAATATGCAGAAAGCAGTGCGTTCTGTAGGCCTGGGATCATTCATGATTTTGTTCTTTATGCAAAATAGCAGCTACCTGGGTTTTGAATGAGCATTTACTGAGAAGGTGGTAATAGTATGCTAGTTCATCTTTGTGTTCTTACAGGGCATTTCTAAAGGCATACATTTAAAGGTGGTTGCCTGTAACTTTTAAATATGTAGTTAATGGTTTAAGAAAATAATGCTAATTGGACTACCTGAGAGTTAAACCTATTTTTGAGGTTTTATTAGCACCTTATTGTTACTTGTGGTTCTCAAAAATGTTCCTCAAGATAACCCTTTCCTACTAAAAGCTGATCGGTAGTACGTGAAATAAATAATTAATCCCTCATGAAATAAGCTTGGGCATCACCATTTGTGACACCTTGCTTTTAGAAAGTAATATTACAGAGTAATATAGTAGCATAGTTACTATACATTACATAGTAAGAAAGGCTCAGAAAAGTCATACAGTAAAGACATTTGACAATGTTTGTTAGAAGTGAGTTAAGTCAACTGAACTCACTAGTGCTTCTGCCTATTAGTGTTTTGCCATGTTCCAATAAACTCTTCCTTAGGGTAAGAATTTTAAGAATTGTTTAAGACACGGGGTTCATAAGAAAGTAGAATTCAGTGGAAGGGATGGCTATGAAATTAGGAGTAGATAAGTGATTTGACTTAATTAAAAGGCTAAGCCTTTATGTGTTTTTCAAAGATAATGTAGAAACAATTTTGTGCCCATCTAATTTAGGATTAAAGATAATCAAAATGTCAAACACTTCACTAGGACGAATTTATCTTCTGGAGGCTTGTCTGAGAAGAACTGTAGAAACTGTATATCGCAGTGCATTTTGGAAATGAAGTATTTGAGTGAAAACATTGCTCATTTTGTGTAATTGGATTGTTATATTCAAATGATTGAAACGATTGGTAGATCTTTATGGTGTATACTTAAACACCGAGTATTATCACCAGGAACATTTTACCAAGATTGGTTATTTCTGGTTATACACATTCTTTTTGTGGTCAGATAATTTCTTTTGGACATAGCAGATCTACTAATTTTTTATTTTTCTGGGTACATTTTTAAATGAGTATCCTTATGATTAAGGAGACAACAAACTTTATTGCTGGTTTTCTGTTGTACATGGTGAGACTTGAGAGAAATTCTATGGAGTCCTATAGATTGGGGTGATGGTGGTGGTGCTGTCTGAGGCCATGAATTTAAAAGGGCACAAGGTGTTTCAATTTGGTGGGTTAAGAGGATTAAAAATCTGTAGATGAGGGTGTCCTTAGCATTAGTTTAGGTTTAGGTTTTTTAGCCTGTACTGAAATGAATATTGTCACTTGTTGGACTCTTTCTTTCTTCCTTTCTTCCTTCCTTCCTTCCTTCCTTCCTTCCTTCCTTCCTTCCTTCCTTTTTCCTTTTCTTCCTTTCTTCCCTCCTTCCTTCCCTCCTTCCTTCCCCTTTCCTTCCTTCCTTCCCTCCCTCCTTCCTCTTTCTTTCTTTTTCTTTTTCTTTTTCTTTTCATGCATTTGTCTTTTCCATGGTTCCTCCAGGAAACAATAAGTGAACAAGAGGAGGAAATAGAAATCATAATGGTTTAGAGTAGGCTGAAGGCCCCTAAATTTATCTTCTTTCATTCAGAGTAGCTGTTCTTCCTTTTAGACCTGAAATTGGCAATGACTATTGGCAGTTACTGAGCATTTGCTACCTGTGAGTTTGATGAGCTATCCATAGATGACTAAGCTATGGTTCCTGTGAGGAGGCAGGTATCCGACAGGTCACTGTGACACATGTTCAGGTAGGCGCACAAGTGAAGGACAATGTGGGACCTAATTTAGTCTCTGATACAGGCTTCCCTCATCTCTGTTAATCCCACGACTATGCCTGGGGTGCATCTCCACTCCCATCCCGATTCCCGTCCTGCCTGGGGAGCCCTGCTGTGGGAGGTGTGCCTTGTTACTCCACCCTGGTATTTGCAGTCAGCAGAGAGGGACTGTCTTCCTCTTGGACAGACTGGCCAAGGATGATGAAACACACAAACACACCAAGCGCTGTGTGCCTGGTCACTGTAACTTTCTGCCTCTGGAGCCTCGTGCCTCTGGATGGCTGCCAACAAGAGCCCCAGTCAGTGCTGAACCGGTCAAGGTTGATGCAAGGGTCAGAGGCAGGCCAAGGGCCCCCAGAGAGCAGGCGTGATGTGGAGCTGTCTGAGGGCTGCAGTGCTGACCAGAGCTTCAGGAAACTGCGTGGGAGGGATTGGCTAAGCACGGAAACTAGTTATGTGTCTTTCTGCACCAAGTTTCTTCTGCTGCTCTTGTATCTGCTAAGGCATATTTTTGGAAACACTTTTTGAGTCTCTCTCCAATTAAACCCCTCTTGCATTTTGTTTCTCTTGTGCTTTTAATAATAAGCCAGTTGAAAGCTGAACCCTGGGAAATACTATCTTTGTGGTTAAATTGTTCTCTCCTGTCTAGCCATCTACTGCTGCGTCCTCTATTAAAAAACTGCCTCCTATATTGATTGAGCTTCAGATAGGATCACGAGCAAGATCTCTTTAAGAGGCCCTGTTATTGCACCTTCTTCCAGGTTTAAGGACATTATCTCATTGTTACTACAACATTGAAGATAAATCTTTCTCTCCCTCTTTAAGTAACTATGTTATACCAAACATTCAACTTCAGTGGAGAATGCAGAGGAACCTTCTACCCTCGTTTGTTTCCCGAGGACTGATGTGCTTTACCACTCCAGCCATAGGACAAGTGCTTCTCCTCAGATCCAGGAACATGGTTTGATCATAGATACAACTCTTATCTTACTCTGTTGTAAATAGTGCAAGGGACCATTGACTGTTAAGAGCTACCACCTCATCCTTGGGTGCCTGACTAATTTAGAGGATTTATTGTGCAATAGACTTCAGTTAGTTAGTTATTAGGGTTGTACTTGTAATGAACATAATTCATTATGCCTATTTCAGAACTGGAGAGTAATTCCACTATAAATTGCATTATATTACTAGGACATTTTGAACACTTACCAACCAAAAGTCAACAGGCAGGAAGAAAAGCCCAAGTTTGCCCTTGTCCTTGAGGTGTCACAAACAATATAAATAAATAGATGCTGTGGCTCAGTCATGTAGGCACTGTCCTCTAGAATGTGCCACTGGCCTGATTCACCAACATCTGCACAGGAAATGCATGCCCCCTTCTCAGGTCGACCCTTTGCCCACTCCAGCAGGCAGCCAGCTTAGGGATTTGGGGGTCACGTGTTCTATTGTTAATTAAACCCCCCGTGCTAAATTTCTCTTCTGCCCTGTATGTCTTACCCTCAGTCCCCATCTCTTCCTCCACACACACGCACACAAAGAGCAAAGCGCTATGGTGAAACTTCTGATGTTATACCATTCAGAGAGAATTCAGGTCGCCTAACATTTCCCTCTGATTTTACTTTTCGAGTTCTTTCTGTGAGACTTGATTAACCACGTTGATACTGGTACAACATTGGTTGCGTCAATGAGAATATTTTCTGACAAATTTGAGTATCATTTTCAATATTCATTTTGTTTTAGGCCGGCTTTTTTTTTTTTAAAGAGTTTATTTATTTATTTGAGAGAGAGAGCATGCACACAAGAGACAGAGTGGGGGTGGGGAGGAGGCAAAGGGAGAGGGAGAAGCAGACTCCCCACTGAGCAAGGAACCTGAAGTGGGGCTCTATCCCAGGACCCCAAGATAATGACCTGAGCTGAAGGCAGCCGCTTAACTTACTGAGCCACCCAGGTGCCCTCAGGGTGGGAAGTGGGGGCAGGTTGATAGTCTGTTTAAATCAACTAAGTTGATTTAGTAGCATTGTCTTGGTGTAAACGCCCTGATACAAGGCAGCATCTCTTGTCACAGGATGTGGAATATAATGCATTTAATGGGGTTATCTTGCTGATAAATACTAGAACTTGTCTCTCTACTTGTAGAGATAAAAATAATCCAGTTATGGGAAATGGAAGAACCTAATGTTCTTATCACTGCCAATGTCTACCTGCTGTTAATTAGTCTGCCTCTGTTCATAAATAATGTGTCTGATGGTGGTGGTGATGATAGTGGCAATTTTCAAACACACAAAAAGTAGAGAAATAGTGTAATGAGCCTGATATAGGCAATATTTGTCAAGATTTTGCCACACTTGACTCATCTGTGCCTTATTTTTTGCTAAAATAGTCAATGTAATATAAGGTTTCATATCTTTTCATGCGTTTTTATTTGCATTTAAAAGAAAAAAGGATTTAAAAAAATAGCCACAGCACTATTAAATTAACTGAAACTTAACTTTTTTTTTTTTTTTAAGATTTTATTTATTTATTTGACAGAGAGAAACTCTAGAGAGGGAACACAAGCAGGAGGAGTGAGAAAGGGAGAAGTGGGCCTCCCGCCGAGCAGGGAGCCCGATGTGGGGCTCGATCCTGGGAGTCTGGGATCATGACTCGAGCAGAAGGTAGACGTCCAACAACTGAGCCTCCCAGGCACCCCTCAAACTTAACTTTTTAATATCATCTAATACACAGTCCATATATAAATTCCCCTAACAGTTTAAAAATGTTTTATAATTGATTTGTTTGAACCAAGATTCAGTCATGGTCTACAGATAATGTTTATTTTTTGATTGATTCTGCTTTATTGGACATAAAGAGTACAGTTTTTGTTCCTGGAACAAAAAAAATTTTTTTTAAAGATTTTTATTTATTTATTTGTTAGAGAGAAAAAAACACAAGCAGGGGGAGCGATGGGGAGAGCAGGCAGAGGGAGAAGCAGGCTCCCTGCCACGCAAAGAGCCCAATGCAGGACTATCCCAGGACACTGGGATCATGACCTGAGCCGAAGGCACCTGCTTAACCAACTGAGCCACGCAGGCATCCTCTCTGGAACAAAAATTACTTAACAGCAGGTGATTCTGAAAAAATTCACTAGCACACTATACATTTTTATCCTCACAGCTTAGTAAAGCTCTATGCAAGACAAAGTTTTGATTCTTTTGCTCTCATTTGTTTGTAAACCACAGGATTAATCATCTGTATTTCTAAGTGCAATATTCCATGATTTTTATTACATGAAATTTATTACATGGAATTTTCATATTACATGAAATTTAGTCTATAGACCCCCACTTCCACTTCTAAGATATCAAAGCTATCCAAACTCTCAACGTGTATGTATTAGGAGACTTGCTACAAGTGGATACAAACAGTGAAAATGTGGTGATAACATAGTCACTCATCAGGAGGAAAATTACTATGTAAGCCGGTCTAAGTGAATTAACTGGATACACATGAAGAGAACAAAGTATACAAAGTTTAATGTTGAGTGAAAAGAAAATGTACAATATAAAAACATTTATTTAAAGTTACTTCTATAAACATATACTATGTAATTATGTAGATATATGTAAGTAAGTATAAAATATATGTGGAAATAGAAGGTACCACAGATTAGTGGTTATCTTCTAGGGAGGAGAAGAAAGAATGGGGAGATGGGCTTTAACTGTATCTCTAATTTTTTTTTAAAGAATATCTGCAGCAAATATGACAATGGGTATCTTTTTTTTTGTTGAACTCATAGTTTTTGGTTAAACTTATACTTTAAGCATAAAGATTAAAAAAAAAAAACCCAACTAAATAAAGTATCAAGAATTGCTCAGCTAGAGTCTTCGGTCTGATGCATAGAACTAGTTTTATATGAATAGAAAGTAAATATTTGGGCGCCTGGGTGGCTCAGTGGGTTAAAGCCTCTGCCTTCAGCTCAGGTCATGATCCCAGGGTCCTGGGATCGAGGCCCACGTTGGGCTCTCTGCTCATCAGGGAGCCTGCTTCCTCCTCTCTGCCTACTTGTGATCTCTCTCTGTGTCAAATAAATAAATAAAATCTTAAAAAAAAAAAAAAAAAAGAAAGTAAATATTTGTCTCAAGGGTATGATTGATGGTTACCTGCTCTGAAACACATCTCTGTTAAGTCTGACCAGTGCCTGGAATTGAAACTTAAACCCATGGAACAAGACTTGTTAATAAAAACTTATTATCTCTCAGAGGTGGGATTCTCAACCTTAGGACTACTGACATTTTGGGTTGAATAATCCTCTGTCATGGAGAGTGGTCCTATGCATTGCAAGATGTTTTGGGGTATCCCACTAGATGATAGTAGCGAGATCCTAGTGTGACAACCAACAATGTCTCCACATATTGCCAAATGTCCCCTGGGGGCAAAGTCCTATCTCTTCCCCTAACATCGTCCACTCCTTTGCGAACCACTGCTGTTTGAGAATAATGTGTTCATCTCTTGGTACCTAATATTGTTAACATAATTTGTCTTAGTTTTCTAGTAAATAGGCCTTTGAGGTGCAGAACTTGATTTCTGGTCTTGGTGGCTGGTGTGGGGAAGGAGGGACTGGGAGGTTAGGCTTGGGAACCACAGGGTTAGCAGACAACACCGGATGGGGGAGAGAAGGCTTGTTCTTTAAGGGAAAGTGGAAGTGAGACAATCTGATGCAAACTTACTATTTTGGAGAGAGCTTTACCTTAGAATGGGTTGGAGACTTGTGTATAACTATGTACTCTAACCTCTGAAAGGAGATGACTTAGCATTTAATTCTGGGCAACAATGAGTAAGCAGGAAGGAGTGGTTCTGACAGGAAAGAAGGTAAAAAGGTCAGGACTAATGGTCTTCATTGTATTGTGAAGAAGGCCTAAATCATGGAAAGGAAGGCTCCCATCTTAAGAAAACAGCGAGGAAGCTCATAAAACATACTATTATTTTTCAGGTCATTTTTATTCTCACATAGCAATAACAATGTAGGTGACGTGCCTTGTGCACAAATTATGAAATTAATTTTGCTTTTAAATATAAGTGGTAAAAGCAGGTTTTCGACAGTTCTGTCCCCAGCACTATTTAGTTGTGGGTGTTCAGCTCTCTCAGACCTAAACACCTCAGCAGATGTGGGGCATACCCGCATGTCAGCATTGTGGAGGTTTGGAAAAGCCAGATGAGAGCAGAGACTCAGGGATTCTTTGGGAGCGAGAAGATAACCGGATCAGGTGATAGGAAGGTCAACTTGAGAATACATTCTCTTTATAGAGAAGCTCTCTGTACCATTCGAAAGAGCAGACGTCTCATCAGGTACTCAACAAATCCAAAATCCAGCCTGTCATTTTAGAAGTGTTCCCCAAACCAGTGTCCTCACCTAACACAGCCCTCTGGCCACCCTACCCCTCAGAGAAAAGCCCAGTGAAAAGAACAAAACTCCATTTTGTTTCTACTTTATAGACAAAAACCTATCAATAGTAATAACAACAATAATCACCACCATTTGTTAAACAGTGGCTCCATTGTGCAGTTACTTACATGAGGAATGTCTTGCTAATTCTCCCTTAACTGATGAGGAAACTACAGGTGAAGGAGGTCAGGTAACTTGCTTCAGATCATATAAGTGATGGAAAGCAGACTGAAAAGAAATCCCAATCCAGTTTGTCTTTCCTGTTCAAAATCCCTTGCCTCCACTCCCTCCCAAACTATGCCTTCCTTTCATACTTCTCTGGCCCATCCCTGCCTTCTCAGTTCTCCCTTTGAAGGTTGAAGTAACTCTTCCACAAATGGGAACTCCTCTGCTGAATGTTGGGTTTTGGCACATACTGGGAAACTCAAAACATTTCAAGTTCAGATCATCACCAGAACTTTTAAAGATATGACTCTGTTGAGAACATTTAGGATTACAATAAAAGACCAAACATTAAGGTCGACATTTTAATTGATTTGATGGCTCATTTGACAGTGAAGTTTTACAGATGTTTCTCTGTTGTGGGATTCCTTGTTTAATCATATTAGTCATGTCCAAGTCAATAAAGTTAATGTGAGCTGTCAGCCAAGAAATGGGTCAACAGTATAGTGGATGAAATGTTAAAATGTTAGTTGTTCCGGCTCCTGGGTGGCTCAGTCAGTCAAGCATCTGTCTTCGGCTCACGTTATGATCTCGGGGTCCTGGAGTGATGTTGGAGCCCCGCATCAGGCTCCCTGCTCAGCGGGGAGCCTGCTTCACCCTCTCAGTCTGCGCCTCCCTCCTCCACTCATGTTCTCTCTCGCTCGTTCTGCTCTCTCTCTCTCAAATAAATAAAAGAAACCTTTAAAAATATAAAAAAAATAAAATGTTAGTCGTTAAAATGAAACTCTAAATGCCTGTCAGTTTCTCTGCAGTGTTGACTGACAGCTAATTACAATGTCCATTTTTCAACTCCGTTTATGATTCAAAATAGGTATAGACATGCTTAATTTCTCGATTAGTATTTATATGTGGGGTTAAAATCTTCCTCTTTTATGATCAACATTGCTTATTTTATAAGTTTCTCGGGGAACTACTGGGGTATATAATAATGGAAAAGGGAGTTGATATTCTCCTTTGCTTTCCTCAGGAGAACAAGTACATCTCCAGTACTTCTAGTCTTGATAACTGAGAGACACCAACAGAAAATTACTCAAAATCTAAAAAGGGGCAAATTACTCTCAGATACGTGAACCATATAGAAAACAGGAAAATTGGACGTACCTTTATTTCAGTATAGCTTCTGATTGTAGCCTGTTCTAAATAATGGGTCGACAAAATCTGCTGTCTCTGTTACCCCTCCCCCAACCCTGGCAGACGACCATGGGTGATGAGGCCCTGCCTCTGAACCACGATGTAGGTCCTTAACACAAACCTGCAGGCAGCTTCTCACTACTGACTGCTTTGGAGTTGGTCTTCCTGATGAAAGCTTGTGGCCGGTCTTGATCTTGAGAATAGATAAGAGTTTCTCGCACTGTCTACCAAAGGATCTTGAGCAACTGGATTTTGACCTAGGTTTGGTTGTGTTGTTTGGAGTTGTATTGGTGACCCATGTAACTGGAAGTGGCGTGTCATTGACTGAATGCCCTTAGTTGGGTTTTAGATAACCTGGGAAATGGAATAGAATTTGTAGTAATCTTGATTATTTTGATAAATGGACCATCAGAGAGGGGGTGACATTCAAGATCTTTTACCCAAGGAGGATGCTCCAGAATGGGATAGAAAAGCCAGCCTCGGGGTGCCTGGTTGGCTCAGTTGATGAAGCGTCTGGGTTCCTGGGGTTGAGACCTGAGTTCGGCTCCCTGCTCAGCAGGGAGTCTGCTTCACCCTCCTTCTCTGCCACTCTGCCTGCTTGTGCTGTCTCACTTTCTCTCAAATAAAGAAAATAAAGAAATAAAATAAAGAAATAAAATCTTTATTAAAAAGAAAAGAAAAGGAAGAAAAGCCAGCCTTGGTTATGTGGTAGGAAAAGGCTTGACACTTCAGAAGGCAGAGTTTTAGATTATCAGGCATGGAAAGCACAGAACCTGAAATGGTGCCGTTGTTGATGGCAGAACCAGCACATTGACCTTTACTGAGCTCCACAGTGACAAGCCGCTCGCAATCACTGACCCTGGTCTGTGCGTGAACAAGGCTTATGAGTGTTTTCTGTGTATCCACGGCATATGCTGAACTGTGCCGTCAGGCATCCCTTGGCTTTCTTATAGAGATACCACCATCTCCTCACATCCCCGCGACGACCGGAAGCCAGCCAGGGCCAATGGCATAGCATGTCACAAAAATAAGTATAATTAACTTGAGGAAGAGAATTCATAATTGCAGCATGAAAAGGGATCGTTTTGGATGGGGTGACTTCAGAGAGGCTGTCTTGGTGGACGCGTTAGCCTTGAACTGGTCACCTAGAGGTGGGTTGGGATTAACGGAGGTGACAGGGCTTTCTAAACTTGGGGAGTGAGGGAATAGCTTGCATAGCAGTGGGAGTTCATAGAAGGGAATGAACATAGACCTGAGGTTGGCTAAGACTGTGACACTAGACAGGAAGGGCTCAAGTGCAAAGTGGTTTAGGTGCAATGTCAAGGCACAGAAAATCCAAGACTTACTGTTTATATTAAGGGTCGTAAAGAGGAAATTCTGAAGCATGCAAAAAGGAAGACTGCAGTGGCCAGCCA
>PITA01014635.1:42835-52989 GCA_004023965.1 Spilogale gracilis
TTAAAGATTTTATTTATTTGACAGAGAGAAACACAGCCAGAGAGGGAACACAAGCAGGGGGAGTGAGAGAGGGAGAAGCAGGCCTCCCGCCGAGCAGGCAGCCCGATGTGGGACTCGATCCCGGGTCTCCAGGATCATGACCTGAGCCGAAGGCAGTGGCTTAACCAACTGAGCCACCCAGGCGTCCCTAAGAAAGAGCTTCTTAGCAAAAAATGATCATGAAACTGGATGAGACTGCTAGGTAGATTACACAAAAAAGTTTTATGCGTAGAATGGAGAGTTGAGAATTTGGGGAAAGGCATGGATTAAACAACAAAACTCCTTTTAGTTGTTAGCAGTGCCTTGTCATCTTGGTTGTGATAAATTCCACAGGCAAATTTTAACTTTTTCATCTTTAATCTTTCTGTTGTATTTGTCTCTATAACATTGGTGTCTTTGGGCCACTGACTCGATAAGCAGAGAAAGCAGGAAGGCTCGTCATCAGTGCTTTATTCTGCCACCAAGCAGCAGCACCTTTTAAGCCTTCTTCTCCTTTTCTCCTCTCTCTAGGAGGTTTTATAGTGGTATTTCCCAATCTTCTCTGTTTTCTTGCTGAAGCTCTTGGTGTAGCATAAGTTTGCTTTTTTTTTTTTTTTTTTAAAGATTTTATTTATTTATTTGACAGAGAGAAGCACAGCTAGAGAGTGAACATAAGCAGGGGGAGTGAGAGAGGGAGAAGCAGGCTTCCCGCCCAGCAAGGAGCCCAACTAGGGGCTTGATCCTGGGACTCTGGGATCATGACCTGAGCTGAAGGCAGACGCTTAACCACTGAGCCACCCAGGCACCCTAGCAAAGCATAAGTTTTTGAATGAAAAAGAAAGTGAGGGGTCAGGGTGCCAAAGCAGGCTTGGTAACACAAGACTGGGGAGATGGGGAGCAGATAGTTGTGGTTCTGTGTCTGTTGGGGATTGGCTCTTGGGGCTGTGATTAGACAGAGTCCTTTTCTTGGATTGGAGTAGGAGGAAGCTACAGTATTACATCTGGAACATGAATTAATATGTAACATGAATCTGTGGCCTCATGATGCCCACATTCCCTGGGAATGTGCAGACCCCTTAGGACCTTCTCTTGGTTGCCAACCTCAGTAGTTTGAAAGCTCTCCTCTGTACCTCCTTCACTAACTTCTGGGTCAGGTGCCTGGTTTTCCTGCTTCTCTTTCTCAGAGCTGTGTTTCCCTCAAAGCTTGGGCTGGCTAGGGAAGGACATTAATTCCCTGGAGTCCTTTTTGTTTTTTGAAGTTTCCTCAGAGAATAAAACCCATAGTGCCTTTATGATTCCTGTCACTTCTGGGGACACCTGTTGAACAAAAGGAAAGCCTGGGACATGCTGTGCTTTTCTGTTAGGGTCGCAGAGCCTTCACCCTGTCTTGCTTCAGTGTTTGGAGTTGATGGGCCTGAAAGCCCGAGGATGTAGAGACGCCATGGACAGACTTTGGGGTGGGAAATTTGGCCCTTTTACCTTTGAATATCTGAAAAAGTGCACTGTGTACAGAGTCCGGCAACTTGGAGGAACATTGACTTTGGCCGTACCGAAAGCTAAAGTACTTGGGAGACCGTGTGTGTGCATACCACATGCCTTCTTCAGGTTAGCAGAGAAAACAGCATTGTGATTTCTGGTATCCCTTTGCAACTGGTGAAATTCTCTTGGCTCACACAGAGAGGAAATTGATCATGCATTTCAGAGACCGTCCCTTTAGAAAAAAAAAAAAAAGAAGAAGAAAAGGATATTAAGGCTGCAGGTATAGGCTTTGGCTGTGAGTAATTAGTCATATTCTTCTGCTTCGAAGACTGTTAAGAGTATTTAAAACCTTTGCAAAGAGTAAGTGTATATTCCTTTTTCCCAAGTGTGGTAGGCTTTCTGTTTAAGTTGCTATCTGTTAGCGTATCATGCAGATATATACTTCCTCTTCCTGCCTCTGCAATGACGTTGGTACAAATCTACTCAAATAAATGGACATCCTCATTTTCAATGATTCATATGTTCATGACAGTGAGTCTATTTGCCAGTCACCGGCCAATCCGCACGACTTGTCCACAGTGGATCTAAGAGTGTGATGCCAACAGGCATGATGAAATGCCTGAGTGTGATGACGTTCAGCCTCTGACACTCATCTGACACTCCATATACCGAGCCCATGCCTAAGACCACTAGTCAGCAGAGAAGCATGTGTATTGGGGTGTATATTCAAGGAGAGAGAAAGACAGGCATTTTGTAGTCAACAAAAAGAACTAACATCCCTTTTTTCTGAAGGGAAGCCATTCCCTTGCCATTCTCCCCTTACCTCCATAGGATAAGTCACTCCTTGTGTGTTCAAGCTTGTTTTAGAAATTTAGAAATGATGGTTCAGAAGTTTGATGTAACTTGGTGTCTTTTTGGTCTTTGCTTATAAAAAGTTTAAGACAATGCCTGTGTCATGTGATGGTGGGAGTTGGTTCATGGGCTCAAAGGAAACAAAAAAAAGAGGCGGGATGGAGTTCTGCTGATGTGAAGAATTTTGAATGATTTTTAGGGATAGGGGTATCAGGTAGAAGAAATTGCAACCAAAAGTGGAGGATAAGAGAACCCAGAAAATATTTGGGGCCCAAGAACCAATTTAGTTTGGCTGGAGCTAGAATGAGTGAAAATGAATTGGAGGTAGGAGTTGAGATGGATAGATATTTAGGTTTAAGGCCCCAAAGGCCTTAAATGCCAGGCTAAGAAATAACTTCTTTAGGTGTGGGGATCTCAAAGATTTGGGAGGAAGAATCCAGTAGCTTTGCAGAAGTGGGATTAGACAGGAAGGGGGAGAGAGAAGTGGAGAAAGGAGAGATGGTAGATGGCAAGCCATTCTGGAAGGTAATGGGACCTTGATTTGCAAATATTAAACCACCCTTGTGTCCCTGGCATAAATCTCACTTGATCCTGATGAATGATTTTTTTGAATGTATTGTTGGCTTTGGTTTGCTACTGTTTTGTTGAGGATTTTTGCATCTCTGTTCATCAGAGATACTGGCCTGTAGGTCTCTATTTTTGTGGTGTCTTTATCTGGTTTTGGTTTTCAGGGTGATGCTGGCCTCATAGAATGAATTCAGTAGTATTCCTTCTCCTTTTATGTTTTGGAAATCGTTTCAGAAGACCAGGTATTAACTCTTTAAATGCTGGCATATAATTCTTCATAATATTCTCTTGCAATCTTTTCTATTTCTGTGGTGTCGGTTTTATTTTTCCTCTTTCATTTATGATTTTATTTAAGTCCTCCCCCCCTTTTTTGATGAGTCTGGGTAAATGTTTATCAATTTTTAAAAAGGATTTATTTAAAAGAGAGAGAAAGGAAGAGAGAGAGAGAGAGAGAGAGAGAGAGAGAGAGCAGGGGGAAGGGCCAAAGGAGAGGGAGGGAGAGAATCTTAAGCAGGCTCCACATCCAAGGCAGTGACACAGGGCTCAGTTTCATGACTGGAGATTATGACCTGAGTTGGATGTTTAACCGACTTAGTCACCCAGGTGCCCCTATATGTTTATCAATTTTGTTGATGTTTTCAAAGAACCAGCTCCTGGTTTCAGTGATCTGTTCTCTTTTTGTTGTTGTTATTTGTTTGTTTGTTTTTTAGTTTCAATTTCATTTTATTTAAATGAAAATTATCTTTATTATTTTCTTTCTTCTGCTGGTTTTGAGTTTCATTTGTTCTTTTCTAGCTCCTTTAAGTGTAAGGTTAGGTTGTTTACTTGAGATTTTTCTTGCTTCTTGAGGTAGACCTGTGTTGCTATAAACTTCCTTCTTAGAACCACTTTGCTGCATCCCAAGGTGTTGAACCATTGTGTTTTCATTTTAGTTTGTTTCCATGTACCTTTTTATTTCTTCTTTGATTACCTGGGTGACCCATTCATTGTTTAGTAGCATGTATTTAGTCTCATGTATTTGTGGTCTTTCCAGATTTTTTCTTGTGCTTGACTTCTAGTTTAACAGCTTTGTGGTCAGAAAGGATGCATCATCTGACTTTGATCTTTTTACATACGCTGAGGCTTGTTTTGGGGCTTAATATGTGATATATTCTGGAGAATATTCCTTGTACACTTGAAAAGCATGTGTATTCTGCTGTATTAGGATGGAATGTTCTGAGTATATCTGTTAAGTCCATCCAGTGCCCTGTGTCATTTAAAGCCATTGTTTCCTTGTCGAGTTTTTGTTTGGATGATCTGGCCATTGATGGAAGTGGGGTGTTAAAGTCCCCTGCTGTTATATTATAACTATTGATTAGGTGCTTTACATTTGTTTTTAACTGTTTTATATATTTGGGTCCTCCAATGTTGGGTGCATAAATATTCCCAATTGTTACATCTTCTTGTTGGATTGTCTCCTTTATTACCATGTAGTGTCCTTTGTCTCTTGTTACAGTCTTTCCTTTAAATATGAATACCGCTACCTGGGCTTTCTTTTGACATGCATTTGCATGATAAATCTTTCTACAGTCATGGGGCCTTGCCCAGGAGCGGTGGGTTGGTAGAGAGATGGCAGCCATATAAAGTGTGAAGTGTGAACCTTGGGGAGGAAGCCAGGCTACATGGCCACGGTTATTTACAGAGGGCAGAAGTTGAAATGGTGGATTTAGTGAACTCACAGAGTGAAAGACATTTACAAACCCTAGAGAATGAAAAATTCTCTAGGAATTTTTCTCTAGGAAAGGGACAGGAAAAGATAAACAAACGAGACAAGAATCAACCAGGGAAGGAAGTAAGAGCAGAGGGAATGGAAACCTAGGGAAGAGACAGTTATAACTTTATATTTTGTCTCTTCTCATTCCTCTGTCCACTGATACTCATGTGCTATATTTTTCTTACAAGAATAAAAGGTGTCATCTACCAACTCCTTTTCAAAAATAAAGCCTTTGAATGCCTTCTCTATAAACTGCTTTTCCGTGCGTATATACACATGTGGGGCAGGGGATTATCAGGGACTTCTAACCTAGAAATTAAGCATTTGGGGTAAGATTTGAAATGCAGAGGTGGCACTGGTTATGTGGGAAGTGGTCACAGCCAAGTTTCACTTTGTTTTGTCTTTACGATTTTGAGGACTCGCTGAGCCATGTGACTGATGTGATTCTGGGAGAGCTGGCAGATGAACACCCAGGCTACACGTCTGCAAGTTCTTGTGTCAATGTTTTAGATTTGGGTTATACATCTTGAAAAAATACTTTGTTTTTTTTGCGTAAGTGATACAGTCATATGGTGCCAAAATCAGTAATTAAAAACATGTGGTTTGATAAGTACAGCTTTCACCCGTTGCTGTCTATCTTTATGCCCTGTTAGTTTCTTATGGATTGTTGCAGTGTTTCTTCAGGCTTTTGCAAGCATGTATTATAATACAAATGCTTATGATTTTTTTTAAAGATTTTATTTATTTATTTGACAGAGAGAAACACAGCTGGAGAGGGAACACAAGCAGAGGGAGTGAGAGAGGGAGAAGCAGGCTTCCCGCCCAGCAGGGAGCCCGATGTGGAGCTCAGTCCTGGGTCTCCAGGATCATGACCTGAGCCGAAGGCAGTCGCTTAACCAACTGAGCCACCCAGGCACCACATGCTTATGATTTTTTGACTTACTAATACCAAAGATGATGTACAGTGAACACTGTTCTGGGCCTTGTGTTTTTCACCTATATCCTGTTGTCCTTTCCGTTTATTATTTAGAAAGTTTCTTCTTGTTCAACAAGAAATTTCATTACATGAATGCAAATGATTCTTTTTAACTGTTGTTCTAGGCCTGGTGCTATTAAACTATGCTGCAGGCGGCCCGTGGGTGGCTCAGTCGGTTAAGCATCTGCCTTTGGCTCGGGTCATGATCCTGGGATGCTGGGGGTGAGCATAGGTCTCTTTGTTCAGCGGGGAGCCTGCTTTTCCCTCTCGCTCTGTCTGCCCCTCCCTATGCTTGTGCTTGCTCTCACTTCTTCTCACTCTATGTCAAATAGATGAATAAGACCTTGAAAAAATATGCTGCAGTATTATATCTATAACATGAATTAACATGTAACATCAACCTATGACACGAATGGGTTGCTCTGTCAAAGAGCATTTGTAATTTTGACTGATGTTGCCAAATTGTCCTTCATTAATGGTTTGCACTATTTGTACTTTCACTAGAAGTGTATGCCAAGTGCCTGCTTCCCACAGCTTCACCAAAGGTATAAATTTGTCCAACTTTGCGCCAATCTGATAGGTGGGAAGTAGGAACTCAGGATTGTCTTAATTTGCATTTCTGTTACAAAGAGTGGTTTTGTACATATTTCATGCCTTAGGGACATTGTATTTCTTTTTCCTGGGAACTATCTCCTTTTTTTTTTTTTAAAGATTTTATTTATTTATTTCTGAGAGAGAGACTGCAAGTGCAGGGAGGGGCAGAGCGAGAAGCAGGCTCTGCACTGAGCAAGGAGCCTCATGTGGGACTTGATTCCTGGACCCTGAGATCATGACCTGAGCTGAAGACAGATGCTTAACAGACTGAACCACTCAGGAGTCCGTCTACTCACTTCTTTTGGCTATTTTTCTGTTTTACCTAGATTTCTCTCTCTCTCTTTTTTTCTTTTTAAAGATTTAATTTATTTGAGAGAGCGTGGCAAAGAGAGCACAAGAGGTGGGCGGGAAAAGGGCAGAGGGAGAGGGAGAAGCAGACTACCCCCTGAGAAGGAAGCCCGAAACGGTGCTTCGTCCCAAGACCCTGGGATCATGACCTGAGCTGAAGACAGATGCTTAACCAACTGAGACACCAGGTACCCATGTTTCTCCTAGCTTTCTGTTTCACTTTGATTTCTAGGAACTTCTCATATATTGAAGTGATAAACTTATGTCTGTGAGGATATACAAATATTTCTTTCAGTTTTTGATTTGTCTTTTTCCTTGCTTATCATGCTTCTTACGATGTAGGTATTTTTCATTTCTATGTAGTCAAATTTATGAATATTTTCTTTTCATAGTGTCTGGATTTTGAGTTTTTTTAGTAGAAAGATTTTCCTTCTGCCAAGTTTTTTTTTTTTAATATATTTTTTAAAAGATTTTATTTATTTATTTGACACAGAGAGATCACAAGTAGGCAGAGAGGCAGGCAGAGAGAGAGGAGGAAGCAGGCTCCTTGCTGAGCAGAGAGCCTGACACGGGCCTCGATCCCAGGACCCTGAGATCATGACCTGAGCCGAAGGCAGAGGCTTTAACCCACTGAGCCACCCAGGCTCCCACTTCTACCAAGTTTTAAGGGAATTCTCCAATGTCTTTGATAAGTTTTGTTTTTGTTTTTTTAATATATACACTTTGATTCTTTTATTCTGGTGTATTTGTCTAGATGGCTATCCAGTTGTGGAAAAGCCCAGTTAAAAAGTTCATCCCTGCACAGCTAATTGCTAGGATAGCCCTCATTTCCTGTATTTGTTTGGATCTATTTCTGTACTTTCTATTTTGTTCTGTTTGTTTACTTACCTTCTTATGTACCATCATGTTGTTTTAATTATTGTTTAAATTTAATAGATTTAATAGATTGTTTTAATATCCAGTAGGGATTATTGTCCTCATTGCTTTACCTTCACAGAATCTTCCTGTTTATTCTTGCCTGCTAATTTTTCCATACGATCTTGAGCTACAGCTTGTGCATGATCCAGAGGAAATGCAACTATTCATTTTTACTGGACTATAAATGTATACATTTTCTGAGAGCAGCTTGACATTATCTATAGTGAGTGAGACTCTGCAAGGACATTGTGTCTTTCTATTTGTTTAGGTGTTCTTTTATATCCCTTAGGGTTGTTTTGAAAGTTATTCTCACGGGGCGCCTGGGTGGCTCAGTTGGTTAAGCGACTGCCTTCGGCTCAGGTCATGATCCCGGAGACCCGGGATCGGGTCCCACATCGGGTCCCACATCGGGCTCCCTGCTCTGCGGGAGGTCTGCTTCTCCCTCTCTCACTCCCCCTGCTTGTGTTCCCCCTCTTGCTGTGTTTCTCTCTGTCAAATAAATAAAATCTTAAAAAAAATTTAAAAGGTATTCTCAGATAAGTTTTACATACTTCCTCTTAAATTTATACTTCTGGCTGCTATTGTAGATGGAGTGGCTTCTTTCATCATATCTTCTAACTGTTGTTGTTTATGTATTGAAAAGCTTTTAAATTTTTTAATTCATTCGTTCGTTCCAAATTTTTATTTAAAGTCTCCTCGTTACATACAGTGTAATAGTTTCAGGTGTAGAATTCACCATTTACATACAACACGCTGTGCTCATCACTATAAGTGTCTTCCTTAATACCCATCACTTGTTTTAGCTCATCTCATCTATTCTGTGGTAACCATAAGTTTGTCCTCTGTAGTTAAGAGTTTGTTTCCTGATTTGCCTCTCATTTCTTCCTCTTATGTTCATTTGTTTAGTTTCTTAAAGTCCACATATGAATGAAATCATATGGTGTTTGTCTTTCTCTGACTTATTTCACTTAGGATAATGTTCTCTAGTTCTGTATGTGTCCTTGCAAATGGCAAGATTTCATTCTTTTTTATGGTGAGTAATATTCCATTGTGTATATATACACATTTTTATCCATTAATCAGTCGATGGACATTTGGGCTTTTTCCACAGTTTGGCTATTGTTGATAATGTTGTTATAAAGAAGGGGGTGCTTGTACCCATTCAAATCTGTATTTTTATATCCTTTGGGTAAATACCTAGTAGTGCGATTGCTGAATCATGGGGTAGTTCCATTTTTAACTTTTTGAGGAACCTCCATACCGTTCTCCAGAGTGCCTGTACCAGTTTGCACTCCTGTCAACAGTGTAGGAGGGTTCCCCTTTCTCTGCATCCTTGCCAACATCTGTCATTTCCTGACTTGTTAATTTTAGCCATTCCGACAAGCGTGAGGTGGTATCTCACCGTGGTTTTGATTTGTAGTTCTCTGATGATGAGTTATGCTGAGCATCTTTTCACGTGCCTATTGGCCATCTGGATGTCATCTTTGAAAAAAATTCCTATTCATGTCTTCTGCCCATTTCTTGACTGGATTATTTGGTTTTTGGGTGTTGAGTTTGATAAGAGCCCTTTACCAGGTATGTCATTTGCAAATATCTTCTCCATTCTGTAGGCTACCTTTTAGGGCTTTTTTGGTTTTTGTTTTTTTAAAGATTTTATTTATTTATTTGACAGAGAGAGAGATAGATCACAAGTAGGCAGAAAGGCAGGCAGAGAAAGAGGGAGAAGCAGGCTCCGATGTCAGATCAGAAGGAGAAGCAGACTCTCTTTCGAGCAGGGAGTCCGATGTGGGACTCCATCCCAGGACTCTAGGATTATGACCTAAGCCGAAGGGAGTCACCCAACCAACTGAGCCATCAGACACCCTGTATTTTATTTCTTTTCCAGTTTATACTTCATTTCTTTCGCTTGTCTAATTGTGCTAGCTTCTACTCTGGTCCAGTGCTGAATAGCAGCTATGCCAGTTGCCATTCTGGGGAAGGGGACAGGCTGTAAGGACTCAGTGTCTTTCCAGTAAGCACCATACTGCCTTTGATATAGGGCTTCATCTTACATTGAGTACTTGTTGATTCTTGTTCTTTTAAATCAAGAATTAAAGTAGACTTTTTCATGCTTCCTTCAGTATCTTTGGTGATGAATATATATTTTCCCTCTTAGGTGTATGATGGTGAATTTCATTAATAGCTTCCTAGTTGAGTCACCTTTGCATTTGTGCACTAAACGTTGCCTGGTCATAGTGTACTAGAAACTGTCTGCCAAAAGTGAGGGTAGGCTTTTTGCAATTGATCCTTGAGATGAGGGTATTAGCTATCTACTTACCTCCTCCTTACCTTCCTCCCTTCCTTCTTAGATTTAAAGGTTTGTTAGAATTTCTAGTAAAACTGTATGGGTCTGGTGCTTATTGGGGGTGAGTGGGTAAGGTTTTTTTTTTACTCCCCATACATTATTTCATTTGTACAAATGAATCTCTTTAGAGCAGTCATCTCTTGGTGTTACTATTAGCAAAGGTTTTTTTTAAGTAGAAAACTACCCATTTTGTCCAGATTTTTATTAAAGTATTTGTGTAGAACTTTGTGCAAAGTTGTTTCTTATGATTTTTATAATATTCTGTTTATGCTATTTTTCCTTTGTAAATTCTTTTTTTTTTTTTT
>PITA01014636.1:0-52917 GCA_004023965.1 Spilogale gracilis
ATTGGAAGAGATTATGCTGAGTGAAATAAGCCAAGTAGAGAAAGTCAAGTATCACATGGTTTCACTTACTTGCGGTGCACAAGGGTAATATAGAGGATAGTAGGAGAAGGAAAGGAAATGGAAAGTAGGGTAATTCAGGGAGAGAAATGAACCATGAGAGACTTTGGACTCAGAAACAAAATGAGGGTCTTGGAGGGAAAGAGGGGGGGATGGAAGAGCCTGGTGGTGGGTACTGAGGGCACGTATTGCATGGGGCACTGGGTGTGGGGCATAAACAATGAATCTTGGAACACTGAAAAAATAAAATAAATTTAAAGTAAGAAAAGTCCTTATTGGTTTTCATGCATTTTTTTCCTTTCAAATGATTTTCAAATGAGTTCATTGATTTCCTGTTTTAAAAATTCCTTTGGGCCACACAGGACTCTTAGGATAGTGAAACTATTCTGTATGATAATGTCCTGTTGAACATTATATACTGTGATATTATGAGTTCATGAAAACCCAAACAAAAATAAACTGTACGATAAGAAAAGTGAATCTCAATGTAAACTGTGGACTTCGTTAATAGTGATGTATCAATATTGGGTCATCAATTGCAGTAAGTAAACCACACCCATGCAAGATGGTAATAATAGGGAAATTGAGGGCAGGGGAAAAAGAGATAGATGGGGGCTTCCTTTTTTTCTACTCAATTTTTCTGTAATTCTAAAACTCCTTTAAAAAATGAAGTCTGTTAATTCAAAAAAATTCTGTTGGAATTTTTATTGGGGGATGTACTGATTAATTTTTGGTGAATTGACATCTTTAAAATATAACATCTTGGCCTCCTAGAACATTAGTTCAGGTCTTCTTGGATGTCCTTCCTTAACATTTTATTGTTTTCTTCATGTACATCTTCTGCTTTTTCATTTTATTTATTCCTAGGCATTTTACAACTTTGTTGCAATAGTGAAAGTATATTTCTTATTTCTACTATGTATTACTATTGGCTGTCTATGTAATTTAAGAAAGATGATGACTTTTTAGTGTAATTTAAAGTGGTGTATTACTATATATTATGTTGTTAATTCATTTCGTTACTAATTCTGCATTGTTCCAAAATAAAAACTCTTTTTAGTTACGAATTTTCTTTTTATGTCTTCTCTCTAGTGTTGCATTAAAAATGATGTAGACATATGAACCAGAGACCAAAATGTTTTCTACATTGATTGCAAAGAACTTTTAAGCTTGTCTTTCCAGGGACTTTAAATAAAGATTTTTAACTCTGAGAACAGCAGTTTTGTGATGAGCTACAAGAGAATTTACATTATTTGTCAACAATGGTATTGCTTATGCACTTCCTTTCAGTCCACAGTTACTAAATAGGGTACAATTATAGTTCTGGCATTCATGATTCAACTCCAAATCACACTGCTACAAAGACAACTAAGTGATTATATTATAATACTTCTGAATATGCCAGAGGAATTTCAACACACTTCCTGAATGACAAATAAATTCTCTCACATATGCAGGTAGGTTAGTCATACTTAGATTATGTGTTCCATTGTTAAATCAACGATTTTAATTTCTCTTCTTCATCTTGGTCAGATGTTTTTAAGGTTATTGTTTTTCCATAAGTTTCCTATATAATTTTTATCCTTATAATTATTTAAGGTGTACCTTAAAATTTAGATTGATACATTACCCCTACATTTCAGACTAAAATTAAAGCAGAGAATAAAGATAGAAGGGCAGATACAATCCAATACAATATGATTCCATTTTTATCCCTTTTGCTAGCTTATTGGTTTTATAAAATACATTTTTTACTTATGTAGCCTAGTTTCAAGTGATAATGTATCAATTAATTTATAGTTAAAGACTTAAGCTAATGTGCTTCCATTTATCTCCCTATAGCCTTTGTGTTACTATTGTACTTTATTTCACTTTTGTATGTTTTATAAACACTATACTACACTGTTATCATTTTTGTTTTAAATAATCAGTTGTAGGGACACTTGGTTGACTCAGTAAGTAGGGGATACAACTCTTTTTTTTAAAGATTTTATTTATTCATTTGACAGAGAGAAACACAGCCAGGGAGGGAACACAAGCAGGGAGAGCAAGAGAGGGAGAAGCAGGCTTCCTGCTGAGCAGGGAGCCCGATGTGGGGCTCGATCCCAGGTTTCTGGGATCATGACCTGAGCTGAAGGCAGTAGCCCAACCAACTGAGCCACCCAGGTGCCCCGGGGATACAACTCTTAATCTCAAGGTCATGAGTTCAAGTCCCACATTGGTTACGAAGCTTACCAAAAAAAAAAAAAGAAACAACCAACCAATGATCTTTTAAACAAAGATCTGCTTACCCATGTAGTCATAGTTTATTGTGTTTTCATTCCTTTGTATAGATCTATAATTCCAAATTGTATCATTTTCCCTGGCTAGAGGGACTTTCTTTAGTATATTTTGTAGTGAGGATCTGCTGGTAATATATTCTTTAGCTATCATAACCCTGAGAAGGTTCTTATTTTTACTTTGTTTTTTGAAAGGTGGTTTTCCTGGATTAGAACTCTTAGATTGTCAGGTTTTTTTTTTTTATACTTTATAGTGGTTGCTCCACTGTCTTAATACTTGTATTGTTTCCAAGGAGAAATATGCTGTCATCCTTACCTTTGTGCCTTTGTTCATCACATATCATTTCCCTTTGATTTTAGGATTTTTCTCTTTATCAGTGGCTTTGAGGTGTTCACTATGATGTAGAATTCATTAAGCTTCCTTGATTGGTGAATTTAGACTTTATGTCAAATTTGTAAAATTTCCAAACATTATTCTTTTCAAAAATTTTTATGAGATTTTATTTATTTATTTGAGAGAGAGAGAGACACACACACACACACACACAGAGACAGAGAGAGATAGCAAAAGAGCATAGGCAGAGGAGAAGAGGATGGAGAGAATCTCAAGCACAGTCCAAGCTGAGCACAGAGCCCAACTTGGGGCTGGATCTCATGATCCTGAGATCATGACCTGAACTGAAACCAAGAGGCAGTTGCTTAACTGTTACCCAGGCGCCACCCAAATATTTTTTTCTACCTGTCCCCACTGCCCTTCTGGAACTATAATTACAGGTATATTAGGCTGACTGAAATTGTCCCATGTCTCACTGAGGCTATGTTCATTTTTGAGTCTTTTTTCTTTACTTCATTTCCTTTTGGATGGTTTCTTTTTTTTTTTTTTATGAGTTCCCATTCACTAATCTTTCCCCCTGCAATGTCTAACCTGTAATTAATTCCACCTGGTGTATTTTTAAGTTATACATTGTAGTTCTCTTCTCTTGATCTTTGATTTGGATCTTCTTTATATCTTCTGTATCTCTGTTACTTTTTTATCTAAGGAATACAGGTATAATAAATGTTTTAATGTCTTTGCTAATTTTAATATCCATGTTAGTTCTGGGTCAGTTTCAGCTGAGTTTTCTCCCATATTATAAGTTGTACCTTGCACCTCTTTGCATGCATGGCAATTTTATTAGATATTAGATATATAGATACATAGATGTTCTTGAACTTTAGTATGAGATGCAATTATTAGGAAGGAAGTTGATTGTCACACCTTTATGATTTGTTAAGACAGACTGAAGCAGTGCTCTGTTTATGGCTAATTATTCCCTACCACAGAGGCAAAGCCCTCTAAGTATTCTGCCTAACTCCTTGTGAATCAGGAGGTTTTCTAGTTTGGCCAGTGGGAACAGGCATTATTTCCACTATTCTGTGAATCAGAGAACTGTTACCTTTAATACTTCCAGGTGGTTCTCTCCTCAGCCTTAAGTAGTTTCTTTGCACACATGCACTGATTACTACCCAGCTGAACCCCTGAGGGAGAGCCTCAGCAGATTCCCAGAGTTATATCTCTTTCCTGCTCTCTTCTCTCTGTTAGGCCATTCTATAGCCACTAGCCACCTTGGCCTCCCCAGACTCCTAAAATTGTCTCTTCAAATCAGTAAGTCTGCCTGTTTCCCCACTCTAATTGAATAAGAAACTCTCTTTGGTCAGTAAACTGCAAAAATCATGGGGTTTTCATTGCTGGTAAGAGTGTAAATTTATGCAAGTGTTTTGCAGAATAATTTGTCATGGATTTTTAAAATTGAAGGTGTATATAATCTACAACTTAGGGTTATACTTTAAGTGTTGAAATGTGCTCAAAAGTATTCATAGCAGCAATGTTTATAATAGCGAAGATTTAAAAAGAAGCAAAGGTCCATTGATAAGAAAATGAATGAATTGTGGTATATTCATACCACAGAATCATGGGTAGCAATGAAGATGAGTCTGGGCAACTTTATATATCTCAATATGGACAAGTCTCATCACAGTGTTAAAGGAAAAAAGAAAGATGTGGTTAAAATACAGCATCATACCATTTCTGTGACTCTCAGAGGCATGCAAAATATGAAATATATTGTCTAGGGATTCATACACTTTGATGTCAAACAAGAAAATTATGCATACAAATTTTGAAGACAAGTCACCCCTGAGAGATAATGGACAAGAGGGAGGGGAGCTGGCATAGAGAGGAACAGGGTGCCACATACTGGGTTGGGGACTTCAAAAGTATTACTAATGTTCTATTAACTTTTGTGGAAGGTTTATGAGTACCTTACCACTATTTTTATACCTTATACCTTTATATTATTTACTTGTTAGTATGTTTGAAATATTTCATAATAATAAATTAAATTTTCATTCACACTAGCTACATAGGTAACAGAATTTTAATTGTTTAAGTTAATCTTATTCAGCCTTCTAAAAGAGCTGTCCTCAAAACTATAATTTATTCAAACGCATTTGAAACTAATTGAATTTTAAGATGGTGTTTGGAGGTCTCCAGTACTTGAAAATGATTATGTCTTTTCAAAAGGTACCTTATGAACAACCAATTAAAATACTTAATTGAAAACATTAAACTTACATTGGCAGAAAGTATAAACACAATCAACTTCTTTTAAAATCTCTGTTTGGAATAATTAACATGTCTTTTGAAAATGAAAGTTACAATCTTTATTAGTTTAAAGATAAATTCCCAGCAGTAATATTAAAATACAGTTATAATTCAAACTGTGTTGTAATAATTAGTTTTGTTTTTTAACTGTAATATTATATTAAAAAAGAAAAAATATAACTTCTATGTTGCTAAAACTAACAAAATGCCAAAAAGTATACCCATATATTAGTAACATGTAAAATCAAAAAAATTTGGTGAGCGTGTATTTGTGTGTATTTTTAATGTAAAATTCTCCAAAAGCTAACATCTTAAGGGGAAAAACAGTATCGTTGTGATTCTAAGAAGTCGTGGTTTTGAGTTGAGAGAAAGAATGTAATTTTCTCTCGCAGGAGGCATGATCCACCCTGGGAACTTTGCACGTATCATTGCCTTTGTCTGGAATGTTCTCTTTCCCCAGGTATCCTTATGGTTACCATTCTCACTGTAGAGTTTGTCAGTGAGCTCTTCCCTTGTCACGCATCTAAAGTGTTACTTATCCCACTCCTAACAATTCATATTCCCTTATCTGCCTTTATTTTCTTCCCATAGCACTTACTGTTGTCTAACATACTGTATATTTTATGTAATATTTTTCACTGCTTGTCTCCAAAACAGAATTTCATGGATAGGAATTTTAGTATATATATATCAGCAATAACTCAATAAATATTTTTCAATTGAAAAAAGATGAGTGAATGCCATTTTCAAAGTCATAACTATCCATCATTAGAAGACCAATAGTTTGGTTAAAGTGAATTTAAAAAAAAAGACTTTATCCATCTATTTTAGAGAGAGAGCAAGCTTGTGGAGAGAGGAGAGGAGCAGAAGGGGAGGGAAAGAGAAAGGGAGAGAACCCTCAAACAGGCTCTGCATTGAGCATGGAGTCTGACACAGGGCTCTGTCCCATGACTCTGAGTTCATGACACACACTGAAATCAAGAGCCAGAAACCCAAACTACTGAGCCACCCAGGTGCACCTACTTGAGGTAAATTTAAGACAGATATTTTCTATAAGCTCATTGGAATCATAATTCATGCCCTGGAAGTCACCCCCCCTTTTTTTTCTTTTTGTTCCTATTTACCTGGTATATCTTAGGAGCCACAGTGCATATTCCTGTGTTATGGCTTCTCTTGTTTTAGAGTTTTCTTTGTTTTTGAACATCATAGAGCCAGATTTTACTTTTTTTTACTTAATTGGAAAGAATTGTTTACTTTTAAAAGGTAAAGTTAGCCCCTTTGTATTTATTGTGATACACTCTTTTGGTTATCTTATTTTATAATCCTATAATTACTATATTTATACTGGCGCTTTAGTCCTTTCTTTCTTTCTTTCTTTTTTTTAAAAGATTTTTATTTATTTATTTGACAGAGAGAGAGATCACAAGTAGGCAGAGAGGCAGGCAGAGAGAGTGGAGGAAGCAGGCTCCCTGCTGAGCAGAGAGCCGGATTCGGGCCTCAATCCCAGGACTCTGAGATCATGACCTGAGCTGAAGGCAGAGGCTTTAACCCACTGAGCCACCCAGGCACCCATAGTCCTTTTCTTGACTTTTGGTTGATTGATCAAATTTTCCTTGTTTTCTTTTACTCATAATAATTTGGAATTTCTAAACTTGTTTCTAGGAATTGAGATAATTTTTTTTAGACTTTAGTTTTTGGAGTAGTTTTAGGTTCACAGCAAAATCAAGAGAAAGGTACAGAGATTTTCCATATACTGCCTCCACACATGCACAGCTTTCCCATTATCAATATCTCACACCAGGGAGGTGCCTTTATCACAAAGGATGAACTTACATTGACACATCACAATCATCAGAAGTCTATAGTTGACATGACAGTTCACTCTTGGTGTCATATACTCTTTGAGTTTGGGCAATTGTGTAATGACATGTAACCACCATTATAGTATCACAGAGGGTAGTTTCACTGTCCTAAAAATACTTTGTGTTCCACCTAATTTTCCTTTCCCCTTTGACCACTGATCTTTTTACTGTCTTCACAGTTTTGGCTTTTTCAGGATGTTATTGAGTTGAAACCATACAATGTAAAAAAAATCAGTAGGTAATCATTTCAGATTGTCTTCTTTCACTTAGTAATTTGCATCTATGCTTCCTCCATCTTTTTTTGTGGCATGATAGCTCATTTCATTTTAGTGCTAGAAAATATTTCTTTGTCTGGTTTGCCACAGATTATTTACCCTTTCACCTATTGGAGGACATCTTGGTTGCTTCCATGTTTTGGCAATTATGAATAAAGCTGCTATAAACATCCATGTGTAGATTTTTGTGTGGATAGTTCTCACTCTTTTGGCCAAATACCAAGGACTATGATTGCTGCATTGTATAGTAAGATCATGTTGGGTGGTGAGAAACCATCGAAGTGTCTTCCAAAGTGTCTGTACCATTTTGCCTTCCCACCAGAAATGAATGAAAGTTCCTGTCGCTCCACATCCTCACCAACATTTGGTGTTGTCAGTGTTCTGGATTTTGGCCATTCTAATAGATTTGTAGAGGTATCTTATTGCGTTCATTTTCATTTTCCTAATGACATACAGTCATTTAATATCTCTGTATGTTCTTGGTTCATTTTTTAAGGTATTTGGCCCAGTTTTTAATCAGGTTGTTGGTGTTCTTTTTGTTGAGTTTTAGAGTTCTTAGTATATTTTGAAAAATCCTTTATCAGATGTGTCTTTTATAAATATTTTCTCCCAATGTGTGACGTGTCTTCTCATTCTTTGGGACACTATCTTTTGTAGAGCAGTTTTTAATTTTAATGGAATCCAACTTATTTCTTCCATTGATTGTGCCTTTGGTACTATATCTACAAAGTCATGACCAAACCCGAGGTCATCTAGATTTTCTCCCATGTTTTTTTCTAGCAGTTTTATAGTTTTGTGTTTTACATTTAAATCTATGATCTATTTTAAGTTAATTTTGATGAATGGTGTAAAGTCAGTGTCTAGATAAATCTTTTTCTTCTTTTTTTTTTTTTTTTTTTAAAGGTGGATGTCCATAGGGCACCTGGGTGGCTCAGTTGGTTAAGCGACTGCCTTCGGCTCAGGTCATGATCCCAGAGACCTGGGATCGAGTCCTGCAGTGGGCTCCCTGCTCAGCAGGAAGCCTGCTTCTTCCTCTCTTACTCCCCCTGCTTGTGTTCCCTCTCTGGCTGTGTTTCTCTCTGTCAAATAAATAAAATATTTAAAAAAATAAAAAATAAATAAAGGTGGATGTCCAGCTGTTCCATCACCATTTGTTGAAAATACTGTCTTTCCTCTGTTGCATTGTCTCTGCTACTTTGACAAAGATCAGTCAGTATATTTATGTGAGTATATTTCTGGGCTATCTATTCTGTTTCATTAATTTATTTGTCTATTTTTTTCCAATACCACAGCATACTGATTACACTAGGTTTATGGTCGGTCTTGAAGTTGGATAATGTTAGATCTTCAGTTTTGTTCTTCAGTATTAAATTGGCTATTCCGGGTCTTTTGCTTTTCCATATAAACTTTAGAATCACTTTTTCAATATCCACAAAATAATTTGCTGAGATTTTGATTGGCATTGTGTTGAATCTATAATTAGGGTTGGGAATAATTAACATCTTGACGATATTGAATCTTCCTATCCATGAACCTGTATTATCTTCCCTTTATTTAGGTATTCCTCAATTTTGTTCATCAGAGTTTTGTAATTTTCCTAATACAGCTCTTGTACATATTTTCTTAGATTTATATCTAAGCATTTCATTTTAGGGAGGTACTATTAAAATGGTATTTGCTATTTCATTTTAAATTCCATTTGTTCAATCCTGGTATATAGGAAAGTGATGGACTTTTGTATATAACCTTATATCCTACAACTTTACTATACTTGTTATTAGCTCCTAGAGTTTAAGATCTATTTTAAAAAAGTATAACATGCATATAGGTCAATTGCTCAGGTCAAAAGTGTACACTGTGATGAGTTTTCAAAAAGATAGCACACTATCTATCAGCATCTTAAATGTTTCTTGTTCTTTTTCAGTCACTTTTCCTTCCCAAAAGGTACCCCTAAATTTAGGTATTTTTGAGCCTATAGTTTCCTGTCACATTACTATCTATAATCTCTGAGGAAAAGAAAACTTTTGCATTTCTAAAAAATTCTGTTTGTCCTCCTCTGCTTCCTAAGACCCAGATTTGATAATATTTCTAATTTTAAAAATCATTATTTTGGCCTCAGATTTTAAAAAATGGTTTTTAAATTTTTTTTAAAAAATTCTGTTTTTGATGTTTAAAATATGTACTTAATTGTCTTGTTTATAAAAGTATCTGTTCTGAGTAGTTGCATTAAATTCTAGCAATGCGTTGTCAGCCTGGTTTTGGTATAGTTCTAGCTTGTTAGCTGTTTTTATGTCTACTGTTTTTTATATCTAGGATTTTTCTCTTTTTTGGATAGAGACATATTATTTTTAATTGGCTGGAATATATAGTTGAGTAATATTCTTTTTCAGAAAAGACAAATTTGGGGGTATATTCCCTGAGTCCTTGTACAACTAAAGAAATGTTTAGTTGGTCTGCATGTGCAAATGGCAATATGGCTAGTTAAAGGATTCAAGGTTCACAACATTTTCTTCAGAACAATGTAGATATTTCTTTATTGTATTTTAGTATTTAGAATTTATGATAAATTCAGCATATGTTTCTCTTTCCTTTTAATAGAATTGTTTTAGCTTTCTAAAAGCTCTAAGTACTATGTTTTTAGAATTGACCTCTGAATTCAGAAATAATAGGATATATCTAGTAATGTGTGACTTCATTCAGAATTCCTTCTTACTCTTTAGGTGGAACTTTAGTTCTGAAAACTCAGGTTTTCTCAAATAATTTACATTTCATTTGTCTTTTGCTTTATACTGTCAAATTGGGCTTTTATTTTTTAATTTGATTTTATTTTTAGAAAGATAGATAGATAGATGATAGATAGGTAGATAAATAGATTATAGATAGCATGATTGATTGAAGTGTGCCCCAGTGAGCAGGGGGAGGGGCAAAAGGAGAGGGAGAGAAAGAATCCTAAGACTCCGCATTGAATGCAGAGCCTGATGTGGGGCTCAATCCCACAACCCTGAGATTGTGACATGAGTTGAAATCAAGAGCAGATGTTTAAATGAGCCACTCAGGTGCCCCTCAAAGTGGGCTTTTACTTTTTTTTTTTTATTTACTTATTTGACAGAGAGAAACATATCTAGAGAGGGAACACAGCAGGGGGAGTGAGAGAGGGAGAAGCAGGCTTCCCGCCAAGCAGGGAGCCTGATGTGGGGCTCGATCCCAGGACTCCAAGATCATGACCTGAGCCAAAGGCAGATGCTTAACAACTGAGTCACCTAGGTGTCCATCAAATTGGGCTTTTAAATTACTATTTGGAGGTTGACTGTATGGACATTTTGTTGTTCTGTGCTCCAGGGTGTTTTATATTGTGATAATCATTTTTTTTTATTTGTCTAAGAATTATGAGTGCCAGATTGCCTTCAGTGTCATAAGGAATATTCAGATATTTGGCCACATTTTCTTTTCCTTTTGTCAGTGCTGTTTCCTTTGGGGACCGTTTGTTTTGCTTTTATGGGGTGACTTCTCACTTTTATGCCATTATTTTTTTTCTAATATCTGGTGATTCTTGGTTATCTATGTGCATGTGTATGTGTATATACATGTGTATGTGTATATATATATATATATATATATATATATATATATACACACACATATGAAGGTCTAGAACAGTTGACATTAGCAGCTGCTGTAGAGTTTTTCCTAGCCATAAATGGGAATGTTATCTGCATGAGAATGTTAACTGGGATGAGGAGATGGGGGCCAGCTTCTTTTAGGGTATATAGGCTCACATCCACTACGGATGCCTGGAGTTGCCTGGGAACAGCCCTGTTTTTCTTTTGGCTTTGATACCAGTGCCAGGAGCCCACCAAGAGCCCAAAGCCTGCTCCTGCTCCCTGAGATGGCTAAAGATTTGGGGCGCTTTCTTGTAAAAATCATTATTCACACATCCTTTTTTACCCGGAGCAGGTCACAACTCAGTTTGGTTTCAATCACAATTTTGTCCAACTTGTTTTGGGTCCTGTAGATAATTTCCAATGTTTCCGGCCTTCTGGTAGAAAAGTTCTTCACCTTTTTTTTACTGCATCTATCAAATAATTCTTACTTTTATTTTGCTTTTGTCCCCTTCCTTGAGATTTTTGGAGGACAATTTGGTCATTTTTTTTAAGCCATATTGAATGAGATCCTCTTTGATCAGTTTTTTTTTTTTTTAAAGATTTTATTTGTTTATTTGACCGAGAGAAACACAGCTAGAGAGGGAACACAGCAGGGGAAGTGAGAGAGGGAGAAGCAGGCTTCCCACCAAGCAGGAAGCCTGATGCGCGCTGGATCCCAGGACTCCAGGATCATGACCTGAGCTGAAGGCAGATGCTTAACAACTGAGTCACCCAGGCACTGCCCTCTTTGGTCAGTTTTAACTAAATTCAACTAACTGGGACAGACTTAACCTAGTATGATTTGTCTAATGAAGCAGCAATGCCTATCTGAGAAATAGGCATTGACAACTTGGAAATATGCAAGAGTGACCTATTCTAATACCTTTCACAAGGAATCAGGATCTTTACAAATGCTTTAGTATCGTTCAGCTCTGGGTACAAAAGATATTCAATCAGCAGTCTTGGTCTTACTCAGTGACTGAGCCTAGAAAACCAAAGCTATCTAGATCAGGCACCTGAAGCAGACCAGCCATCTGGTATAATCAAGAATTATTCTCCTGTCTCAAATTTTGGGTAAGTCTCTGAAGTTCAGGTTCCTCGCTCAGTTCTGCTGAAGTCCATCCTTCTTGAATAGGGCCCTCAACCCATGACTGATCCTTCATAGGTCACTTTGTTAAGAGACTTGGAAGCTCTCCCAGTAATTCCAGCTGCTGCCTGGGACCATGTCCTAACCCAGAGAAGTGCCTGAGCAGAAGCTCCTTCTGTCTGGCATTGATTCCCTGCACAGAAGCCTCAGACCCTCTGACCTGGCTGTCCGGGCTGGCTCATTGGACATGCGATATTTATTTTCATTCGCTTGCTAACTACTTTATCTGACAATCAAATTCTCCTTCTACACCACAGACTCAACCTTTCTCCCCACCCCCGCCCCCGCCAAATCCCTTGTACTTTGATGGCCCATTACCGAGGGAGAAGTGAGTCTCTTGATTGAGGCAATTTTATGGTAGTATTTAGGGGGTAGTTTCAATTTTAACAAAGTATTCGATGGTGGAGAAGGGTTATGTATGGGTGTTAGTGTTATCAGAGACTATCTCTCTTCTAAATCTACAGTAAGAATGGACTGTCTTCTAGAGAAAATAAAAGGCTCAGGTTATTTTGAATTATTATTGTCAAGAATTAAATCTCTACGTAGAATGGAATGCAAGGACACTAAAATACGATGTAACAGTTACTTTTGAGATGGAGAATCAGTAACTTGGGACACCTCCGTGCCTCTCACTTCTCTCCAGAGACTCCCAGGCCTGCCTTCCAAAAGAAAATTGTTAGAACCGGATCAACGGAAACCCTGCGTCATTAACAGAGGGTAGAAATTTAACGTGCTATACAGTTCCAGTGACTGTGGGGTTTCCTACCTATGCTTCAGTGACAGAAATCTTTAAATATTTAAATTCTTGACTTTGATAAGTTGATTAATAATGCATAGTCTATTGACATTTCTGAAGCTCTGTTCCACCCCAAATCACAGTATTCACTGAATAATTAATATGTAAAGCTTTTTATTTTTCCCCTGCTCCCGTCACTGGAGTTTTGGACCATAGCCGGTGCAGTACGAATTTTGGCAACTTTCACACCTGAATGTTGAGGCTAGGGTGATGAATTTGCTCAAGGCACTTAATAGTTCCAAACTTCTGGAACTGAGAGTGAGGGTAATAATATGACCCATAATAATGAAGGGAGTAATACCTACTTCACAGGGTCGGGACTAAGAGAGTAGGATCTGGAGTTTTATTGCTTGAGTTTGGATCCCTCCTGAATGCCCAGCCGTGTAACTCATTAACAGCACTAATCTCTCCCCAGCCTCAGTTTCCTCATACATAAATTGAAAACAATAATGGTATCTTCCTCACAGGGTTGTGATGAAATATATAGGCATATTATTTTTTTTCAGAGTTTAGCATATTATAAATATTCTGTAAATTTAAACATTTTAATGCACTAAAACTTAGAGTTACTGGCTTCTCCTTTCTTTCTCACTCTCTTTATTTCATCCTTTATTTGTTCTGTGCATACTGGGTGCAATCACATCCAACTTATTTCTTGTTTATCTACCTCACGTGTTGTTGGGGAATCCAGGAATAACCAAAACAGCTGCCAAGAAGGCAGGAAAAGGGATTGTGAGAATCTTGGGCAGGCCAGTTACTGGTTGTATCACAACTGGAAAGTTTGCCAAAGAAAAATAAGCATTTATCCCATTTTTATTCAATTTTTAGTTCACATCCTTCAAAAATATTTTATTCTTTTTGTCAAGGTGTGGCATGTTTTTCTATATGCCATATAATTCGCTTATTTATTTATGGTATTATTGCGAGGAGTTGCTCTTTTTGGAATACGCCTTTCAAGTAGATTATCGTCATATAGAGAGATACTATTGATTTTCTGTACATTGATCTGGAGCCCAGAAACTATGCATTTGTGGATTCTGTTTGATTGATTCTGTTTGACCTACTACATATTTATTATTGTGTAGACCGGGGTGTGCAGACTTTTTCTGGAGAAGGCAGAGGGCAAATATTCTTGTCTTTGAGGGTCATGCAGTCGCTAACTCTGCTCCTATAGGTCAAAAGCGGTCATAGCCTCTATGGAAATAAATGGGCAAGATTGGATTTGGACTACAGTAGGGCTTGATGTAGCCCATGGGCTAACACACGTAATCATTTTATTTATAAATTAGGACATTTTGTTCTTGTAGACTTACCTTAAGCCTTTTGCTCCTTTTTCATATATTTTATGGACTAGGATTTCTAGCATGGTATTATCCAATAATGCCAGTTAGTGAAAATTCTTGGCTCTTTCCTGACTTTATGGGTATTCATTAGAAAGTTTGATACTAAGAACGACATCGTCTTTGAATTAACAAAGTTTCTCTTTGTTCCCAAAAACCATTTATATAAATTCATGTTTATATTTATGACTTTTCTGCATCTGTTGCGATGATCGTTCTGTTCTTTTGGTGGATTGATTTATAATTTTGAAATATCTTTGCCTTGGTACCAGACTCAGTAATGATGGGTTAGTTTTATACACTGTTGATTTGACCTGACACTTTTTGTTATTGTTGCATTTGTGCTTATAAGTGAATTGGGCCTTTAATTGTCTTGTTGCACTGCCCTTGACTGCCTTCAGAAGAGGGTTATAATAAGAGCAAAAAATAAGATCTATTTCCTTATTCTGAAAAATGTTGGTAAAAAAAAATAGAGTTTTGGACCCTATGTATTTAAAATGATCTTGTGAAACTGATTGAGGAGAGAGTTTTTAGACTGATGCTTAAAGGCTGCTGAGTTGTTCAGAATTTGTTTTTGAGTCATTTTGGTGATGAAAATATTTTGGTGGAATTTGGCCTTTCAACATTATTTTCAAATAGATTGGTACAAAATCGTTTATAGTGTTAACTTATAACTAATCTATAGCCATCGGGGCGCCCAGCTGGTTCAGTGGGTGGAGCATGTGGCTCTTGATTTCCGGGTGGTGAGTTCAAGCCCCACATCAGTGGTAGAGATTACATAAAAAAATAAAAACCTTCAAAAAAATCTAAATTAATTTATCTATAGCTATGTATCTTTTCCATCTTTTTTAAAAATTTTATTTTTATTTGACAGAGAGAAACACAGAGAGAGAGGGAACACAAGCATGGGGAGGGAGAGAGGGAGAAGCAGGACTCCTGCCGAGCAGGGAACCCGATGTGGGACTCGATCCCGGGTCTCCAGGACCATGACCTGAGCCGAAGGCAGATGCTTAACTACTGAGCCACCCAGGTGCCCCACTTTTCCATTTCTGATTATGCTAATTTCTGCTTCTCTCTTTCCTCTTGATCAGTCTGCTAGAGATTTATACATAACACTATTTCAAGGAATTCGATCTTGATTTTGTTGTTTTTCTTCATTTTTTTGTAAAAAAAAATAAAGCAACTTTACTCTTATGCTTAGTCCTTTCCTTTACTGTATTTGGATTTGTTTTCTTCCTCATTTAATGTCTGCTTTGGAAGGATATTTCATTCACTTATTTTCAATCTTTTAAAATGCTTATTAAGGGGGCACCAGGGTGGCTCAGAGTTTAGCCTCTGACTCTTGATTTGCACTCAGGTTATGATGTCAGGATCGTGAGATCAAGCCCTGTGTCCCCCTCCATGCCAGGCCTGGAATCCGCTCAAGATTCTCTCCCTCCCCAACTAAACTAAACTAAACTAAAATAAAAATAAAGTGCTTCCTAAGGCTGCCAAATTTCCTCAAAGTACTCATTTAGCTGTGTCCTACAAGTTTGGTATTTGCTATCATTTAGTTACACATATTTAATAACGTCTTACAATTTAGGAATATGTTTTTTGGTCCCCATTGTATGGCAGTATTTTAGGACTTCTGCAGTAAAGTTTGAATATTATTGCAATATGATGAAACAATATCTTCATCGTATCAAATTTGGAACTGTGTTGAGACTTCCCACCTAGTTCTGTGTAAGCTAAAAGCATCAGCCCTGTGTTTTACGTATTCTTTGGGGGTGCTGGGGTGGCGTAGGGTGAAGGATCGGAGAATTCAGGCACTGGCAGGTTGAAAGATGGCGCGGGTGGCGGTGTGTGGAGGAGGTCAGTAGCCTTTAGCTCTCTCATTCTCATCTGTCAGCCTGTCAAGCTCTATGATGCAGGTTTCTGGAGTGTACCATATTCCATTTTACAATCTATACCTTGGCATCAGGTATGTATTTTACTTAAGGACAATTTACAAATCAAAACAGAAACTTGCAATAAACTCCCTTTACAGTTGTGGTTGTAAGAAGCCTTGGATTCCCTAAGGCTTGATTGATAAAACATGGCATTTCTCCTATTCCTACGATAATGTTCAGCAAACTTTATGACAGAGGGAAACAGCTGGTAAAGTGGGTTCATGGAAAGGTGAAGGTAATAGAGCCATAAAAACAAGAAGATAATGATTTTAAAAGGGATAATAGTTGTAACAACACCATTAACCTTTTGCTTCAAATTATTGAATGTGTGGTCTTCTTTGGGGGTCTAATCAAAGGTTTTCAGTAACTGCATTGTGGAAGAGGAAGAAACAATATAGAATTTGCTGTAATTTTTTTGCTTCTAATTATTCTTTTCCCTAACCCATTAAGAAATCAAGACCATTGCTGGGCTTGGCTTTACTTTGAAAATGTCTATAATTTGCTTCAAAGTGGGGAGAATAGAGATAGAGAATAACTATAGGATATTATATGTGTGTATGTTTATATATGTATATAATATCCATAGAGTAGACCAGGATTCAAATACCTGGTGGTAAGAACAGATACCATTGCCAAGAGGGGAAGGCATTTTTATGAAGCTTAAGCACAGAACAATATTTCCTATTCTCGGTTTATTATAAGTCCATTTGGAATTTCATATGCCATGTAGGTGATAGTTTCATTTAGTGAAAATTAGAATCAGTCTCCTTTTAGATTTTGTGATTTTACAGCTGATGGAGGTTGTCTGCATGTAGCAAAGGTGAAATTAATTGCAGAGTGAATGGATCAGTGGAAGCCAGGTAATGTAAACATTAGTGGGACTAATTTAGATGAAATTTATGATAACAGATTTTTTGTTGAGGGAAAGGAGAATTATCAAGACTGGGGTCTCGTAAGCTGGTGTTAAAGGTCACATGGAGGTTCTCGGACTAGAGAGGTTCTAAGAACTTTTCAAAATAATGTGCACAATTTTGTAAGAGGATACCTGTGTGAATTGTTTTGGGAAAAGGTCTGTAGGGTTCAGCAACTTGTCAAGGTTATGAAGGTTATGGGTCTCTAACCCACCAAGAAGGTTAAAAACAAATGATCTAGATTTTTTCTTTTTGTATTTACCTTATTGCCTGGTAACTCTTACATTTTCAGCTTCTAGAAGTTTCTGTAGCTAGAGTTTTGAGATTTGGTGTTTCTTGGCTTTCACCTCTTCCAGAAGAGGCTATTACATGTCTTCTTTGACCATCTTCTCAGAATCTTGAATTTACAGGGTATTTCCGTTCCAAACCAACCTTTGGGATACATGGTCCAACAAGTAAGAGAGTTCTTGGACTTTAAAGAAGATGCAGGAATATGGGATAATGAGGTGATCTGGTCCATCTTGGAAAATCTATGACAAGGCTCCAAAATATGCATAAGTCTTTCAATTTCATGTGTATAAAATATGATCCAAACATAATTGGTTTATTGTTGAAGCCTTTGTTCTTTTGTTTTTTTAAAAAAATTAAATGCAAATACTGCATCTCAAACTCTGTTTTCTGTGTGACTCAGATTTCACTCTTACTTTCTCTCTCTTTATTTTTTATTCCATTTTTGTGACCTGCATTTAGTCCAGGCTATTTTCAACTTTAGGATGTTATTGTCCTTCTTGTTCTTGGTTTTATTGAGACCTTGGGGAAAGTTACAGAACTTTTCCTCAGAGCCACGTTCATTCTGACATTTGGGGCATACAACTGGAGAGTTTCTGTAAGTCCTTCAAGGAGTGTGGGTCCCAGAGGAAGAACTCTTAGTTTAGGCTCTGCTCGTTTCTTCCCTGGTTGTACTGTCTGAGAGTTGGGTAACTCCAGCCCAGTTTCCACAGCTGTCTTTTTCAAAGGACAATGTGATTGTTTTGCAGCCCTGCTGAAAACCTTCTGGTGGCTTCCCAGGGCTTATAGGCTAAACTCCATAAAGCTCCGTCTGCTCCAGGTGCCTGAATGCTTCTCACGACCATATTCTTGTCTACCTCCCCTGCTGTCCCCTACCTCACGCCATATACTCCAGTGCACACCATGCTTCTTGTTTGCCTTTATTATGCACACACCCTGCCCAGTTTTCTTCTGAACTTGCCATGCTGTTCTGGTGCCCAGTCTTGGCATTTGCTGCTCTCAGTTTGGCTGGCTATTCCTTCAGTATGTTTGGTGGTCACCCACCCACCCTTCGGGACCCATCCATCTCTTCCTGAGTGAGGCCATTCTGACATCCTCCTTGCCCACTCACATTTGGTATAGTGGTTATTGGCTCCTGTGTCCCACCATGGGTTCCTGTCATTGTAGTTCTCTGCACACTGTAGTTCATTTATTTATTTATGAGTTTGTAAGGTTGCTATAGACAGAAACTCTATTTTTACTCATAACTGTAGTCCATTTCGTAGTAGGTTTCCTTTCAGTCAACTTCCTGTTTAAATTTTAGCTCTGTTGCATGAAAGTTTCATTTGGGTTTATTGGATACCATGAAGAATTTATTAGCAGGAAAGATTCCAAAATTTGAAAAGCGAGTCATCAGTAGATAATATACAATCACTCTGATCCAAGACAATCAATCAGGAGAATAATTCTCCCTCCCTCTCTTTCTTTCTCTCTCTCTATCATTTTTTGGAATAGTATTGTGATAATAAAACACTTTGTTGTTTCTGAAAGAACAAAATTCAAATTCTGGATCTTTCATTTATGATTAGGGACCTTAGCGGAAGCCCACCCTTCTACTTAGCACTTACTCTATTCATCTCCAAATTAAAAATCATAAATATACTTTTTCTTTTTTATCTCATAAGAAAACTCTATGGGAATCATACCTGTATGCATACCTTGCTTTGGATTATGTGACAAAGAAGTATTAGGAACATTATTTATTGATATGCTGCTGGACTTCTGGAACCATTACATCAATCTGAAAGTGAATGTTTAGTGAGCTTGTTCAGACAGGAATAGAAAAGGAGCATCTTCGTCTTCTCTCTCTCTTCCTGTATGCAATGCAGGCATCACCAATGGATAGCAGAACTCCTTGCCCCTGAGGCCACACTTCGTTTCAGATTCTTTCTCAAGATGTCGTTAACCAGGGTTGATGATTAATCAAGCAGTCATTAATCGGGTGGAGCTATTAATCACAGTGGGCTTGAGGGAGAAAATGTATGTGCTATTTTTAATGCTAGAGTCTGTGACCCATGAAATAAACCATGAGTAGGGAAGAATCTTGTTAATATCACAAGCCCACAGACAAAAGCACATTTCACCACCAACAGCCACTATGGTGTTCCACTGGCTTCCTTCGTAATGGTAGGATTTTGCCTGGGCCCATGGTTCCTCAAAACCAAATGGGATATTCTGTTCTAGTCATTGCAGCAGGATGTGGCCATGAGCATGAGTTTCAGCCAATTGGATGGAAGCTGCAGTGTTGGGTGGCAGTTTCTGGGAACTGTTCTCAAGAGGCGGTTGGTGCCAGCTCTTCGCTTTGCCATTCCTTCATCTCTTCCCCAATTCTGCTGCTGGCATGAGGACGTGCCCTGAGGAGTGAGGACAAAGCCGTCAACTGGAGGAGCTTGTGTCCCTGAGGACGTTACTGAGTAGGTCCTCTGGACCAGCCCCAGACTAAACTTCTCTTTTGTTTAAGACACTGTTAAATAGTCACTGAAATCTGCTGAGAGTCTGAACTTCCCCATAATGGTTTGTTTATTTAACCCCCTTCTTAGGAGTTCTTAGCACATTCGAATAGTAAGGCAAAACACATTTACTGTAGGGATAGTAAGGCCAACAGAGAGACTTTTTTGTACTTTTCCAGGTTGGAAAAACATGTTGGGTCGATGTCTGCTGGAACAGCCATCGTAAGTGGCAGCAGGAATGTGATGAGGTAACAGAGCTACGGATTGGGAAATGTTGGATGTTGATCTGGGCCCTACATAAGTTTCCTGAAATTGTTCTAGGTACTAGAACCTCAGTTTTCTATTAAAAAGGATGTGTACTGGGGGTGCCTGGCTGGCTCAGTTGGTGAAGCATCTGACTCTTGGTTTCAGCTCAGGTCATGAATGATCTCAGGGCCATGGGATCGAGCCCCACATCAGGCTCTGCACTCAGTATGGAGTCTGCTTGAGATTCTATCCCCTTTCTTCTCCCCACAACCCTACCTCCTCCTCTCTCCACCCCATGCGCTCTCTCTTTCTCAAATAAAATTTAAAAAATAAAAAATAGATACAAAATAGAAATGTTGTGTACATCTAAAGGGAAATGGGGAGAGGTTTTTGCCAATGTGGGGGCGGAGGGTGTGAGGGTGTGACGTAGGGACAAAGCCAGGAGGAATCTTTCCAAACCCGAGAGACCTCGCCACCAATTTGGGGGCTGACCTGTTAGCTGGCAGGGACCCTTTCAGGGGAATCATTAACAAGGGACGCCAGATACCTTTGTGGGGCAACATTCCCATATCTGTTCACATAGTCAACATGCCTCATCGATTTTCAATGGTGAATAGTTCTCTGCATTTGGTATGTGCCACTCACTTTAAATTTCTCTCACAGAACTCCACTTTTGCCCTTGTCTTTTATAAATTCTGTTTACATTTGAATATCTATATTTATAGAACTACAGTAAAAAAAAAAGTATGTAATAAAGCCATTCGACATCAAGAACAGCTTTTTATCTGCTTTGTCAGAGCATCGTTTAAACGGCTACATTCTCTTAATGCACAGTAGTTAAATAAACTCCAAGATTCTTATCCTGCAATAACCCATTAAATCATCTTAAATACTATGTCATAATGACAACTTGATGCAACCAGATGTGATATTTGAGGATTTGAAAGAAATACTTTCCTAAAGACACAGCCTCCTGATTTTACGTTCTTGAGGCCGTGGGCACAGCTGTTATATCTCACCGTCCCACTTTCTGTGGGTGTATATCACTTCTGTTCGCCTCACGCATGGCATTATGAAGTGCAAACAAAACATTCCCCAGGATGTCGTGATATGCACTTTTGAGAAATCCGTGTCAGCCATGATTTGGTTTTCAACGTGTGATCTTCTCACTCCGGAAATGCACAAATAATTGTGATCCCATTGCGACACGAGAGCACTAATATTAGGCCTTGCAGGATGCCCTGTGGTCTGGGCACCTTGGTAAGTCAGCTGAGTCCCAGCGGTAGCATTCACCTAGATAGAAGGTGGGGGCTTCATGATGCACAGCTGGAAATCACGAGTCACGTTGGGGTTAGGAATCACCTCCTGACTGTGTTTTTAACACCATCAAAATAGTAACCCAAGACCTCCAGGCTCAGCCTTGCAATGAATTATTTATAAAAGGTGTAAGCTTCATAGTATTTGAAGTTTCCACATCACACAGGATCAGAAGTGAACTTTTGAACTTATGATTTTATCAGTTGGTATAAATGTTGGCACAATTCAAAGTTGGGTATGTGATGAACCATCAAAGAGAAAGAACCCATTTGACAACCATGTTATACATTGTGTGTGGGGAAAGATAATGCCACCATCAAGCAAGAATCCTAGAAATTAGGTCATAACAGGCAGTGCAAGTGGGCCCTAATGAACCTGGATTCATATCTGTGGTGAAATTATATGCTGGATAATGTCCTTGGAAAAGCTGCCATATTTCAGTCTGGAAAGAAGCCCATTGCTGATACAACAAATCAATTGATAAGAAGTGTCTTTATTGCACTCAATAAAAAAACAGCGCAACCCCAAATAAACATACACGGCTCATAAAACAAATTGCTCACCTAAAATGAATTACACTCTAAGGTTTTTTTTAAGTAAATTACACAGAATATTCAGTGATGTTTCCATTCGCTAAAGAGTAAGATTATAAACAGTACTAAAAGTAAATGTTTCCACGTTTCTTTTTAGTTTCAATTTTTTGTTGTTGTTGTTGTTCAATCTACAGGATTACCAAGAGCAAAATGTAAAAGAAAAAAAAAGTGGTAGAAATTGCCTGTTTTGTGAAATATAGGAAAAAATATACCATCTGTGATTTAGCACGGTTCTCAGTATCCCATCTGTGATCTAAGCACAGTTCTTAACAAAGGCTGAATCCATTGTAGTTCAATATGATTTAAAAAAAAAGTTTTCTTAAGAACACTACTTTTGTAAGACACTAGTCTTTTTGGCATGGAGTTCCTTCTGAATGAAATGGTAAATAGTAAATATGGCTTTTATGACTATTTTAAGGATTTGTTATTTTTGTGGCATGCAAGGGATTTACAGTTCTGAAAAGCTAATAAACCAGAGCCACCTTCTATCACCTTATCTCCAGAAAACTTGATAAATTGTTAATTTCAAATGAATTTTAAAAAATTTATTTTATTTATTTATTTGACAGAGAGAAACACAGCCAGAGAGGGAACACAAGCAGGGGGAGTGAGAGAGGGAGAAGCAGGCTTCCTGCCAAGCAGGAAGCCCGATGTGGGGCTCGATCCCGGGTCTCCAGGATCATGACCTGAGCCGAAGGCAGACGCTTAACAACTGAGCCACCCAGGCGCCCCTCAAATGACTTTTGAACCCTGTAATGGGTTTTTGTTTCCTTGTGGATTTATTAAACAAATATTTAGTGCCAAGATTTTTTTTTTGAGAGTGAGAGAGCACACATGTGAGTGGTGGGGGGGAGCAGAGGAAGAGGGAGAGAGAGAATCTTAAGCAGGCTCCACACTCAGTTCAGAGCCCAATGTGGGGCTCACACTCACAACTCTGAGATCATGACCTGAGCTGAAATCAAGAGTCAGTGCTCAACCAAGTGAGCCACCAGGCAACCCTATTACCGAGAATCTTGTTAGGTTTCCATGTAGGAGGGAGTCGAAAAGTATTAAATGATGTCATTATACTGTTTTAGTCAATGTAGTTTGGTTCAGTATTAATTAGAAAACACAATAACTCATCCCACAGGGACCACCAATCTTTTCTCAGCATGATGCCGCTACCTACCCACTTCCCTCCAATGAACTCATTTGGAGATATGAAGCCACACGCAGGCACCACCACTTGTCACCATCAAATAACATAAAAGTAGGGTCTCTCAACCTTGGCACTTTTGATGGCTAATTCTGTGTTGAGGGGCTGGACGGGCACTGTAGAATGGTGAGAAGCATCCCTGACCTCTACCCACTACACCCCAGGAGCACCCCTTTCCTTCAGTGTGACAACCACAGATGTCTCTAGAAATTGCCAAATGTCTTTCAGGGGGACAAAAAATCACCTCTGGGTGAGAACCACTCATATAAAAGGAGTCATTAAATTTTCATCTTAGCAAGTTTTGGAAACAATGAAGTTTTTTTTCTCTATCTTTCTCTTTGCAGAGTAAATGATTTATATGTAGCTTCTTATAGTAAGTAAAGATGGGATGGAGACTTCCACTGATTATAGAAAGGAAGAAAAAGTGAGAAGTGGTTTAGGAGAAGCTAGGGTTGCAAGAATTATTTTGTGATGCGTGAAGAACAGAGGGCAGACAACACTACTGTCATTCAGCACAGCCCAGTTCTCCAACTACCTAGGACTATTCTTAAATTAACCAAGGTGTCTCAAACCACCATTCTTTTCTTCATGCTGGGTCCTTGTGTGTGTGTGTGTGGGGGGAGTGTATGTGTGTGTGTTTGTGTGTGTGTAGGGGGGTGTCCAGCCCTCCTTGGCCTGGAAAAGTCCTCTTCCTTTTGCAAAGTCAGCTCCCATGTCTTCTCCATTTTTCTTTTTCTTTTTTTTAACTTTAAATTTATTTTATTTTTTTCAGTGTTCCAAGATTCATTGTTTATGCCCCACACTCAGTGCTCCATGCAATAGGTGCCCTCAGAACCCACCACCAGGCTCTCCCATCCCTCCACCCCCTTCCCTCCAAGACCCTCAGTTTGTTTCTGAGTCCAAAATCTCTCATGTTTCATTTCTTTCCCCAAATTACCCTACTTCCCATTTCCTTTCCTTCTTCTACTGTTCTCTGTATTACCCCTTATGTACTGCCAGTAAGTGAAACCATGTGATACTTGACTTTCTCTACTTGGCTTATTTCACTCAGCATAATCTCCCCCAATCCAGTCCATGTTGCTACAAAAGTTGGATATTCATCCTTTCTGATGGAGGTGTAATATTCCATTGTATGTATGGACCACATCTTCTTTATCCATTCATCTGTTGATGAGCCCCTTGGCTCTTTCCACAGTTTGGTGATTGTGGCCATTGCTGCAATGAACATTGGGGTACATATGGCCCTTCTTTTCACCACATCTGTATCTTTGGGGTAAATACCCCGTAGTGCAATTGCAGGGTCATAGGGTAGCTTTATTTTTAATTTTTTATGGAATCTCCACACTGTTTTCCAAAGCGGCTGCACCAACTTGCATTCCCACCAACAGTGTAAGAGGGTTCCCCTTTTTCTGCAGCCTCTCCAACACTTGTTGTTTACTGACTTGTTAATTTTGGTCATTCTGACTGGTGTAAGGTGCAGTAACCTCTTTGACATCGGCCACAGCAACTTCTTTCAAGACACATCTCCAAAGGCAAAGGAGACAAAAGCAAAAATGAACTTTTGGGACTTGATCAAAATAAAAAAAGCTTCTGTACAGCAAAGGAAACAGTCAACAAAACAAAGAGGTAACCCACAGAATGGGAAAGGATATTTGCAAATGACACTACAGACAAAGGGCTGATATCCAAGATCTATAAAGAACTCCTCAAACTCAACATCTATAAAGAAGATGAGCACATCAAAAAATGGGCAGGAGACACGAAGAGGGTCTTCTCCATAGAAGACATACAGATGGCTAACAGACAGGAAAAAATGTTCATCATCACTTGCTATCAGGGAAATTCATTTTTTTCTTTGAGGGTCTCCTAGGTCCCACTGGTAACCTAACTTTTCTCTTTCTGCTTCCCTGTTGTAGACTTCTGTTAATTTCAATTTAGTGATTTTCATATTCTGCTCAATATTTCAGTTAAGTGGTTGGATACCCACCTCTCAAGATATTATAAACTGTTTGAAGCTAGGCTATTATCATTGCTCCTATAACATCTAGTCTAGGGATTGCGTTTGACTGTGATTGACAGGCTTTAAGAAAGTCTGGCTTAAAGACTTAAAGATTGACTGGCTTAAGGAAACTGAAATAGGGAGCTTGTTTCCTTCATATCAAAAGAAGCCTAGAAGTAGGCAGCTGAAGCTACCGGTTCAGCAACTTGACAATGAGTCTACATCTCCAGACTTCTCTGGGCATTGTCTTCTTGGTTGCAAATGGCGGCAGCTCAGCCAACCTTCATTTCTGTGTTCTGGGCAGGCAAGCGCAGGGTTCTACAGACATCTGCACACTTCTCTTACATCTCTTGGGTCAGAACTGATTCATATGACAATTCCTAAGCATAGCAGGGGTGGGGGGCAGTGGTGTTGAGTTTTATAGCCTGTTGTAGAAACTGGCAAAAGGAAGCAGGTTGGAATAAGTTTCAAGTTAGTTGCCCTCCCATGGCTGAGAACTCACTATATGCTTATGTGAGGCGTGTGAGGTTAGACTGTGTTCCAGTAAGAGCTCTTCCTCGTAAGGACTTTGGCTTAGGAAGAACAATCACCAGCACTTTCAAAAATGTAAAAAACTTAAGAAATTTAAGCAATTTCCTCAAGTGTGCCATGAAACTATAAATTAGGCTTTAATTCAGCAGTTGCTTTCAAAAGAATTTAATACATATTCATGCATCCTTATCTTTTGCTTTGATTCTTTATGGTATAGGAAATGGATTCAATAAAAGGAATATGTAAGAGAAGGCACAGAAGTCAGACTGAGGGGGTGCCAGGATGGTTCAGGTGGTGAAGCAACAGCTTTCAGCTCAGGTCATGATCTCAAGGTCCTGGGCTCCAGTCCTGCATTAGGCTCCCTGCTTAGTGGGGAGTCTGTTGCTTCCTCTCCCTCTGCTGCTTGTGCGCGCGCTCTCTCTCTCTTGCTCACTCAAATAAATAAATACAATCTTTAAAAAAAGAAGAAGTCAGATTGGGAGGAGTGTGGGGCAGGCGGAAAGCACAGTGTGATTCTATTGTGTTGTGTGGTGAGGTACCATATCCAGGAGGTCCTGGAAAGCAGAAGGAAATGTGGATGGCCGACATGAATTATGGTGTCACGCTGGGGTTGGGATACAGGGGTCACATGTTAAAATATGATTTTAAGATTTATCTGTCAGATAAATGATTTATTTTTCAGACGTACCTGAAAACTTACATAAAGACATCTAGTAACCATTCGAGATGTAGTCTACCTTCCCCCCACCTCCCTAGTCTTACTGTTTTCCCAAGTAGCCTTCGTAAAGCCCAGAAATATGTGTGTTAGACTGTCTGCTTGTATTTTTTTTCTCTCCCAAATACACATATTGACATATTTAACCTGAAACCTCAGTGTGAGGTAGAAAACATTCATTTCATTTTCTTCTTCAGTAACTGTGACAATTTTAACCAAGAATGGCCACATTGTTTTCTTTTCTTTCCCTAAGTCAGACTCTTTAAAGGCTCACTTTGGGGTTGCATTAAACAAAGGAGCACATTCTGTTCTGATATTTTACTAGGGCAAGCCTCAGCCTCCTGGTCTCCTGGCTTCCCTCAAGGAAAAGCTCACTAGAGGTACACTTTCCCCCAGCAAGAGATCTGCAGATGCACATTCCCCCGCAGTCCCCCTACCAGACCCACATCTTTCCCCTAGAGAGTTCTTTCACTTCATCTAGTCTTGGGTATGATAAATGACACGGGGCTCACGGTGGCCTGTATGCAAACTCAGAGAAAGAAACATGAGCAGGGGTGTAAAAAAATAATATTTCCCTTTTCTTATCTAAAATAATAAACTTAAAAAATAAATAAAATAAAATAAGAAACTTACATCTAATTTATTTGTGGGTCTTTTTTCATGAAACAGTAAACCCTATTAGGAGACAAGATGATTAATTATGGGGGGAGGACCTTTGCAAAAGTTTGCCATTGGCTGATAATAAGGTAGTGAGGGCACGAGACTGATCCCGCCTGGCTGGCTCTTGAGTCCGTGGGTCCAACTGCCTGTCATTGGCAGCTGGGCCAAGAAACACAAGTGTTCATGATGTTTCTATTACCTGCACTCTGTCTCTAATCATCCCAAGGGACAACTGATGAGGGGACATCTATGCATTTGGCTAAACTACAGATTTATGTTTGTACTTCCTACAAGCCCCTGAGGAAAATAATTATTGTTTTGTTTGTGTAGGCTTTTTTTTTTTCTTTGTTATTCACTTTTAGGTGTCCTGATACTCACAGGGGTGCTTTTGCTTTAAGGAAAGAATTACACAGTAGATTTCTTGGGTTTCCATTGGAAAACAAGCTAATGTTCCTCTTATCCTTAATCTTGTTGGTTTAAAAATTATTTGGGGTTATGAAAGCAATGCAACACATCCTAAAACGTATGCAAAATAGGGAAAAATAAACTATTCATGGGCTCGTGCGTTGCAGTATTGATGGCAAGAGTGAAAATCAGAAAACAAGCTAAATGTCCATCACTAAGGAAGCAGTTCCATAAATGTTGCAATGAACATGTCAGGGAAATCAATGCTGTTATTGACAAGTAAGGTGGGTATCCGTGTACTGATACAGAAAGTTTTTTTAAGACCAATATTTAATTTAAAAAAGAAAAATTGCAGAATAAAAACATAAAATGTGATAACATATTATTAAATATATATTATTAAAATACCCAATACTTATATACTCCTATAATTATGTATCTATGTTAATGCACAGAAAAAAATGTCTAGAAAGATGCTCACTACCCTGGAGAGGTTGGAAAATGGGAAAGGGTTATCACAAGAATATATTCATTTTTGTCTAGTACATTTGAAAACAAATACAAAAGAACTGTTTAAAATGAAGGAGGAAAAAAAAAGTCCTAAATTTCCTTACTCTAAAAAAATGCTATCAGACTTCTGTGCTTTTTCCTTCTAATCTTTTTTCATTTGTGTATATGGTACATAGTTATGTTTTGAATGAACATAACATTTAAAACTATAATATTGTTTAAAATCGGAGAAGGATGAGAAAGAAAACCAGTGTTGGGTAATTCCACAGACCACACTGTCCTAGGTAACTACATGTTTAGGAATGGTAAACTTCCTTTTAGTGAAAGCCTCCTTCTCTCTGCCCATAAGCACCCTCCACCTGTCCCTGTCTTTCCCTCCTAATTTACAAAAGACTTCCAAAATTTCCAGACGATTTCTAAGACTTCTTTTTAGAAAGGGAAATAAAATAGTAAAATTATGGTGTGAAATAATAACCATAACTAACATTTGGTGAACATTTATCATAAAACTGTTAGACACGGTTCTAAAGCACTTTGTGTGAATGAACCCATTTAATCCCTATAGGTCTGTGAGTTACTCTGTATGGTTGTTACCATTTTACTGAGGAGGAAACTGAGGGACAGAGAAGCCAAGGAATCTGTTGGCAGCCACAGAGCTAGAAAGTGCTAGACAGGGGATACCAATCCAGGGAATATGGCTCTCAAGTCTCCATATTGCCCCAATGATAATAGATCCTTAATAACAGAAACTCGTGATACTATGTTTCCATCTGAGTCTAAATTTTACACAAAGGAGGTCACACCATATCTGATACTCTGCACCTTGCTTTTTTTACCTTTTAAAAGAGTTTTTTTTTTTTCATAGTTTATTCCAAAGAATCTTATTCTTTTGATGTATTGCTGTTTTCTATTATAGGGATGCAACTCAACTTATAAATCTCGTAGCCCTTTTTTTCTGTTCCTTTTCGATGTTGTTTTTTCACTTTTATTGCTTTATTTATGTTTCTCTCTCTTCTGAAGTCAATTTTGTACCTTGTGTTTTTCTAGAAAATGCTTCATTTCCTTCTCAGTTATTTCTTTCCTTTTCTGTTCTTACCTTTGTTATCCTCTTTCATTTATTATATGGGCATATTTTATTATTGTCTTTCTTAATTTCTGGAATGAAACACTCAAGTAATTCCTTTTTACTAATTTCATTATGTAGGTTTTTGATGCCATGAATCTCAACAAACATGTTTTTTCCCCCTCTGATATTCTGCCTTAAAAAAAATCCATGAATAATTTATTATTTAAAATTGTCTCGTTGGTTGACTTTCCCCTTCTAATTCATACTTATACTTTCTGCCTTGTAGTACATTTCTTGTTCCTGCCTTGCGTGTCCTGGTTGATGATTGTTAAATCTTCATATTTTATATTATTAAGGTTGCTAGCCTCCATCTTGACTACTATTTTCCATAGTAAGTTAATTTTAATTGCTTCTTTAAATAAATTCGACGTTCATACACAGCATTTTGTGTCCCGAGTTTAAAACTAAACATGGTCATTTTGTTCTTTATCCTTTTATATGAAATCAAGGGTAGTATTTTACGTGTATCATAAGGTACTTATGTTCCTTCAACACTGGATGTTTAGATTGCTTCCCACTTTCCTTTCTTGCATGTTATACTGTCACCACTGTTTTTAAGGATTTATCTCCAACCCCAGATCCTGCATCATTTCCACAGTGAAAGAGCTCAGTAGGTGGGATTCTGAGTGAGCAGTGGTTTTGAAGCCTCTGGTCATTTATACCTCTCCGCCTGGGGCAGCCCTGATTCTTGCAGGAATCGTGCTAGACTGCCCTCTTCTGGCAGCCACTTTAACTGCAGACACATTTCCATTTTCCTGCACCCTTGCTTGCCCCCCCTTACTTCTACAGTTGGTAGCCAGACTGGGACCTGGAATTCAGTGATAGATTCCTCTCCTGGCAGTGAGGCCGGTTTCTCTTTATTTCCAGAACCTTTTTCTTGATGTTCAGCGTATTTCCTGGACTGACTTTCAGAACCTTCCCCAAATTGTCCCCAAGAGTTGGGATTGACTGCATTGCTTTAAAAGAACCATAGAATTTGGACTCTTAAGAATCCATTTCGGAAAAAAAAAATCCATTTTGGAATCCCCCTTTTTCTCCCCATAAGATAATTTTCATGTCCTTATCTGTAGAAAAATCTACCTGCTTTTTTTCACTTTCACACAAAACCCTGCAAATATTTTTTGTCAAGTTAGTACCCAGCAGATAATAACCTCAGATATAACATGTTACCTTGTGCTTAAAAAAGGACTTTCTTAAAAACAAACACACAAACAACACACACACACACACACACACACACACACACACACACACAAGCTTTATTACCTAGTTTCAGTAGTAAGGGTAAGCTGGGTTGGGGCTACCTTGTTGACATGGCCACAAGTGAGAACAATCTATTGCTACAAAATAACCTTTTCCTACAATGACGTTGGATGCAAGATGACCCAGACTGAGCTGATTCTCTTACATTGAGCCCCACTCTTGGCCCCTCCTACTACCTTACCTTCTACACCCTGACATAGCACTCAAAATCCATCCTTTCTCTCCCTCCCACTGCTAGCACCGTGCCTTGCCCAGGCTGCCTCAGGATCTCACCTGGACGCCTGCACTGGCCTCCAACTGGTCTCCTTTCAAAGCTGCCCTTTCAGTTCCTTACGTGGCCCAGCAGTCTGGGGAATCTTTCTAACGTGAGAATGTTTACTTAAAAGCATTTGGCATCCACTACAACTATTGTGATTAAGTTCAAATTCACTAATAGGACAGGTTATGAACTGTCCTGCTTGTGGTTTTATTGTGCATGCTCTTTCCTCTTCTGGAATGCTCTTCTCCCCCTTCTCTGTGTGGCTAAATCCACCCCATCCTTAGTCCTAACCTTAGATTTTACTTCTCCAGACAAATATTACTGCATACTTCCAGGTTCCCTGGATTTATGGCTCCTATGGTTCCCTGTCACAATTAGTTAGTTCCAGCTGATGAGCTCCTAAGTTCTGTAAATTCAAGGGTATCTTGGTTTTGTGTGCTCTATCAACTAGAAATTTTACTTGTTAGTAACAGAGACTAAATAGAATAAGATAAAAGAATATTTTTCTCACATATCACAGTCCTGAGTAAAGTACTTCAGAGCTGGTGTGGGGGTTCCACACGCCCACTGGAGAACCAAGCTCCCTCTGTTTCTGCTGTGCAACCTTAGTCCTTGGCTCTCATCCTCAATGGCCCAGTAGGGCTTCCAGAGCTCTAGCCATTACAGCCATGATACAGAGAGGGAAAATAAAGGAAGGAGAGAAGGACAAAGAAAGTTTGCATGGCCATTTGTCTCCCCTTTAAAGAGCTTTCTCATAATCCTTTTTTATAATGTCTGCTTCTGTCTCATTAGTCAGACCTTAGTTACGTGGTGATACCTAGCTACAAGGTCTGTTGGGAATTAGCTTTCTCCTAGGAATAATGCTACCCCAAGTAAAGTTGGGGTTTCGTTACTGGAAAAGAGGATGGGAATGGATATTTTCAAACACTTACTTCTTCTATGGTCGTCATCGTATCTCAAGGTCTACTTTTTGTGTACTCAGTAGCTGTTTATGAAAGAGTGAATGTGCCTCACTCCAACCAAAGGAGCAGACAGCCCTGGACACAGAGGGTAAAGGAAATCAAATAGTTAGGATAGGAAATGTTATACTTAGGTCAACAGAGACCATCTCCCTTATAACGATAAGCATGACCCATCTATAAGTGATGTGGCGACACCTCTTTCCCTGAGCTGCTCTTTGCTCCAGGTCCAGCACATAGAAGCAGTTAAGTATGGCAAAGAGATTCCTAGACTTGGGGGTCGAAGCTAGGGTTCTAGGCTTTGCTCTGTAACTAACAAGCTAGCTGGCTTTGTTCTCATCACTTCCTCTTCTCAATCATTGGTTGTAAATGAGGGCCTGTGCCCTCTCTTCTACTCACCTGCTGCAGGGTCGGGGCAGGCTAAAGCGATGACAAGATAATGTCTAATGAGATAATGTGTGGAGATGCAAGCCTGAGCAACAGTGGGCCTGCACCCAGCTGGGATCAGCTGTTCACACGTTTCCCAAGCCCTGATGTACCCACACATCACCGGGACTCTTGTGAAACACACATCTACTGCGGTAGGTCTGGAGTGATGCCTGAGGCTGCCCATTGGAAGTCCCCAACCAGCTCCACCTTATGGAACTCTGGGGGAGGATGTGGGGTCAGCAAGGAGGAGCTTACGCTGGTGGTCTCTGATCTGAGCACTCCAAGGATTCTGCCTTTGCCTGAAGGGCTGCATTTCTTCGTCCTCTCTGGTCAAGCACACTGCTGACCCAATGGAGCATGCGTTCCCCAGCGAACCTGCCCGTGTCCTCTGGGGAAGCCTCAGGAGTGTGGCCTTGTCCTTCTTCATGCCTTTGCTTGCCTCGGTCAAGGGGTGTCCAGAGAATCACTGATGGCCAGATTGTTTTTTTAGCCCTTGTGTGGTAAAAATCTCCACTTCAAATAAATGGAAACCTTAAACAAACAAAGAAACAAACAAACAAAACATCATTTGGATAAAAATAAAGCGCACAAAGCAAACGGAATGTATAAAGCTGGCTTTGCTGATAGTCAATACGCACCCTGCGGGACTCCAAGGGCTTTGCTTTCCCTCACTGCCCTTCAACCTTCGCAGGCAGCTTAGGTGCAGCAGAGCCCCAGCCTTGTCCTCCCCCCACCCCCACCCGCCGGCTTTGAGACCAGGTCTGGGTCCAGGCCGGAAGGGCAGAAGGAAGGAATTTTGTTCGGCTAGCATCACAGAACTGGTTCAGTTTTCAAAATGATGTTAAATTTTTCAGCTTATGAAAACAACAGGTATTTACTTGAAAATGAAGGTGGTGGACAGAAGATGTGGAGGAAGACACATCCTTCCTCCTCTTGGGGTCCTCACTGCTTCTCTGTCTCTCTCCCTCTGTTAACTAAAGAGCGCGAAAGGAAGTTGTGCCTTCAATTTCGAATACCACAGAGGCATTGGATAAATGAAGGGGGCTGTTTTCTGTTTAATCTTTGGGCCAACATGAGAAGGTAGGGACTTAGGTTATTCCCATTTTATAGATGAGGAAACCAAGGCCATGACCTTACTGGGGTTTAGTTGGTGATTTTTTAAAAAACATGTAATATACATAGGAATACATGTAAATTCTGGCACCATTTGTTATAATTATGGTAAGACTTGCCCTAAGCTCTAGCATTCTGGGATGGAGGGACTCCCAATTCAAAGTAGGAAAATCAAATGCCTCTCAGAGGAAATGCCAAACAGGAGTGGGCTGAAGAGGGTGGGTAGGAAGGGATCAGGCATTAATGGTGCCCTCTTTGTTGTAAATTCTTTGCAGAAGGTGAGAGGGACATCCACTTCCTCTTCACATTCTTCATAATAGGCACACAAAGTAAGTGTGTTGACCATAATAAGAATACAGTCTTCCAGAAACCAGACCTAGGGCCCTTGTTAGCCTTAACAGTTACTTGTGCAAATTATAAAAAGATGATCCCTCTGGAGGTAGATGTTGGACCCAAGAAGCCACCCTCCCTAGACCCTGCTCTAGAGCCTATGGCTTGGGCTTGGCCCCCACTTGCTGTAAGGGTTCCGTTGGGTGCACCTGCTGCACACCACTACCCATCAGAAGTCCTTGGTTATGACCCTGAATACCATGGCCTCATCTCCCATATCCCCAACACTGGGGAGGAGTAGAAAGTGTGGGTCCCATTGGCATGGAGGTATAATGACCAACAGCAGATACTTCCAAGACTGGATTTTGATGGGGGCAACAGGAAGCGATCTCTGAAGACCCCAAGTTCATGAAGGGAATGGAGTGGAAGCAGCTCTGTGGATAAAACAGGCAAGCTGAAATACCCAAGGACAGGCTTCTCTTCTTTCTAGAGATTCCCAGAGTGGTCTTGCTTAAACATGCCCTTTCTTGTACCTTGAGAATAACTTCAGGGAAAACAGTTTTATTTGTCCCTCATTATTTTTATGTGACTAATATATCACATATAATTCTGGCACTTCTTCCTAATAGCAATTAGAATAAACAATAAGAATCATTTCAGCTGTTTGACAATTAGGGTTCTAATGAGTGAAATGGAAGTCATGTGATGAGGATTTGGACAATTCATTAGTTGGAAACATAAGCACTTTAAAAAAACTAATGAAGTCTTTAGCTAAATTATTCAAAACACAACAAAAAATTGGACCGGAGGGACAGATGCCAGAAAGAGGCCATATTCTTCAAAAGGGGGGGTGGGGGAACAACCATGCTAAGACAAATCCTAAAAACGATTTAAGAATCAAGCGTCAGGATGGTGTGAAATCTTTCTGTCGTAGAATGGTCAGAAGGCACATTTCCACTTGCCAAAAATCTTCCTCGCTTGGCCTGACTCTATCCCCTGCTGGTTAAGTGAGTATTTCTCAACTGAGAAAGATCAGAGACGTTGAGCCATTCCCCCAGAGCTACCCAGCCAACAGACCCAAATACCTATCTCTCTACCTGTCCACCCTACCATTTCCAAAGGCCAAGGTAAATTTCTCCTTAGGGGGTATTTTAGAAATGGCAGAAATCAACATAGGAAATGTAGAGGTGGAGGTAATCTACAACTCCTTTCTGCCTTCCTTTTAACATAAACATAATTTCCTGTGGTAAAACACACAAATTTTACCCAAATGTACAATCCATGAATAGGGGCACGGATGTGCACACTTGTGTAGCTTCTGCTCAAATCAAGAACTAGAACACTTCCATTATCCCAGAAACGTCCACTGTGCCCCCAGAGGGCACCCAGAGGAAACCGTTGATCAGCTCTCACTGTAGGAAAGCGGACTTGTCCTAAAACTTCATATAAATGGAATCATAGAATATTCAATGTTTGATATCTGGTTCCTTTCACTCCACATAAAGCCATACTGTGGCACGCAGCAGCAGATCGCCCCTTTTGATTGCTGTGAACGATTGCGGGGCTATGAATATACCACAGTTTGTTCATCCATTCTGCTTCTGATAGACATTTGGATTATTTCCAGCTTTGGGCTATAATGAATGAAGCTGTTCCAAGCACTCTTGCGGCACCCACGTTCTGTGGCCATCAACACTCCTCCCTAATAGGGGGATTCCTGGGTCGCAGGGTGGGCTATATTTAATTTCACTGAAAAGAGCCCTATGATTTTTTAGCTAGATCCTGTCTTTTTTTTTCTTTCTACATTAGCACTTCGTAAATGCTAATTGTTCAACTCAGACTTTACCCACAGGCAAGAGTCACAAAATTTAGAGCAATTTCGTATCTTTGTGTTCCCTGGTGAGCAGTTCTTCAAATCTTATTTAACTAAGGAAAAACTGGTGAGTCCATCAGTCTTATGTTTATCAAGTTTTGCTTATACGTGCTGTGAGGGAGTGAGTGTGTGTCACACAATTTTTTAAAAAATGGTGTGTGTGTGTGTGTTTTTTTAAATATTTTATTTATTTATTTGGCAGAAAGCAACACAGCCAGAGAGGAAACACAAGCAGGAGGAGTGAGAAAGGGAAAAGCAGGCTTCCCGCTGAGCAGGGAGCCCGATGTGGGGCTCGACCCAGGGTCTCTGGGATTATGACCTGAGCCAGCCCAAGGCAGTCGCTTAACCAAGTGAGCCACCCAGGCGCCCCTAAAAGAATGGTGTTTTACTGAGCAAATACAAATGGGAAGGCAGAAAAGAGCCCATGAGTGGAACAGAACCCGTGAGCTCCCCTGCTCCCCAGAGCAGTCCTTCCAGAACCGAGCACCGCCCTCCGCCTCGGGCTGCCTGGCTGCGCGGCGCCACCTAGCGGCGGCAGGGCTCTGTGCCGGGCTTGCTCCGCACCTCGTTTCCTTTGGGTGTATGAAATCACCCACCGCGGGTCGTGTCCTGGTGCCATCTTTTGCAAAAAACCGAAAAGGTCTTCTCAGCATCCTTGGCTTTCATCTTGCATAGTTCCTGAGCCTCTGGAAGGGGCCCCTCAAGGCGTCTGGCATCTTGAGCCCGCGTCCTCGCTGTACCCTGCGGCTCCAAGAGCATGAAGACCATGGACAGCAGCCAGGGCGGCGCTAAACTGCGGGCGCGCCTCCTCCTCCCCTCCGCCCTTCCCACTGTCCTCCTCAAGCCCTCCCTCCCAGACACCCCTCCTAGGGTAGAGTCTCATTTTAAAAGTCCTTTGGGGGAAGCCAGAACGAGGAACTGTGAACACTGAGAACTTAATTTCTCTTGCAATAGGTGTGCCAGGTTGTGGGGTATTTTAAAAAGCGGAAGAGTTCTAGGATCTGAAGAGAAACTAGAGTATATGTGGGGTATTTTATATTTAATATTCCAACAGTTCTCTGAGGCAGCTGTCATTAACCCATTTTATTGATGGGGAAAGGGAGATTCAGAGAGGTTCTGTATTTTTTCCCAGGTCACACAGCCATTCCAGAAAGAACCAGATCACCAGATCTCAAACTCACCCCTGGCTATTTCCTTCTAGAACAACAGCACTTTTTCTGATTCCTGCTCACCCCCCCCCCCCACGTTTCCTTCCGCCACCCTTTATATCCTGTCCTGCTCTCCCAGGATGCTCATAAAATGCCGGTCCTCCTCCTTCAGATGTCACATGTCACATGGTTGTTAGGAACTCCAGTTGGCCCTTACAGACACTGCCTGGCTCCCAGTCAGCCAGCTGCAGTCTCCTGGAGAGGCCCAGTCCATCGCAGCTGTGCCTAGATTTCCATACCCCTCCCCTGTGACCTCCTGCTTTTTGCTTGTATGAAAAAGAATCCCTCTAGGATTTGAGATGTGTTGGTGTTTCAGCTCCCTTTTCCCAGAAACGGGTGCTGATAGGGAAGTGGAAAAATAAAAATCCAGGACAGGAGGGGTCCTTGATGTTCATTTAGTTCGGGTGCTGCAGGATACCGAGGGAGAAGGAGAGTGTCTTAGGGACCGATGGAGCATGACTCAGTGGTGTGGCAAGCAGAGCCAAGAGGGGTTACCATGTTCTTGGCTGTCCCAGTGCTGTCCCTGTGTGGAGAGAGGCCTACAGAGGGTGCATGCGGAGTGGGTGTAAAGACATGCACAGACAAAAATGAAACTGGAGGGGAACTGTCACCCATCCGAGAGGCCTTGTGAGTCCACAATTACTACCTGACTAGTCCGTGTAGAGATGCTCTATTTGGGGTTGAATTGTAGCCTCCCCCCACCCTAATTCATATGTTGAAGCCCTAACTCCCAGGACCTCAGGAGGTGGCCTATTTAGAAATAAGAGTTTTACAGAGACAGTCAGGCTAAAATGAGCTCATGATGATGGACCCTAATCCAATATGACTGTCAGCATAAGAAGAGAGTTGGAGACAGACAGCTCTGCTGGGAGAAGACCATGTGAGAATGAAGGCAAAAGTAAGGCTGATATTTCAACATGTGCAGGGACACCAAAGATTGTCAGGAGGCTCCAGAAGTTAGGTGAGAGGCCTGGAGCAGAATCCTGAGGCCCTAGATTACTATTGTTTAAGCCCTGCTCCCTCTGCCCCCAGCCTCCTCATGTGTGGGACCCACTCCTGGGAAATGAACACATCCTGTAAGGTGCTCTCACTGAGTTGACGAAGGTAGGGGCAAGTTCGTATATGATCATTTCACTATGGTTACGTACTTCTTGTAGGTGAGGGACTGTGTTCTGTACTTGCTAAAGACTGTGATCTCTTTCCTCAAAAATCTGGGTTGTTCCTACCAAGTAATGACCACTATGGGACCATTTTAAGTGTTAAACTCTTGGGGTGCCTGGGTGGCTCAGTCATCAAGTGTCTGTCTTCGGCTCAGGTCATGATTCTGGAGTCCCAGGATCGAGTCCTGCATCGGGCTCCCTGCTTGGCAGGAAAACTTCTCCCTCTCTCACTCCCTCTGCTTGTGTTTCCTTTCTAGCTGTGTTTCTCTGTCGCTCCCGCCAGCAAGAACGACCAGGAGACACGTAGGGTGGCAAGCTTCCTCTTTTATTCTTTCCTTTTTTCTTCCCCTCTCGCCAGCATATCCGCCCCATATATATTCGCCTTTAGCCAATAAGCAAGCTGTTCAGTCGCTGTGCGCGTGATCACCCCCATGCGATCCTATCCTCCCCCTACGGGTCATGCATTGTCCACGCGCCTCTCGCGGACCCAGCAGCCAATCACATCTAGTTCCTCAAGGACGGGTGCCATCTTTGTCTGACATGCCAGCGTGGCTCCCCACATTTCTCTCTGTCAAATAAATAAATACAGCCTTAAAAAAAAAAAAAGCGTTAAACTCTTGGGGCACGTGGGTGGCTCAGGCTATTAAGCGTCTGACTCTTGATTTCAGCTCAGGTCATGATCTCAGGGTCGTGAGATCGAGCTCTGTGTTGGACACTGTGCTGAGTGTGGTGCTTGCTTCAGAGTCTCTCTCTCCCTCTCCCTCTGCCCCTCCCAACCCTAGCCCCCCATCCTCATGCTCTCTTTCCCTTAAAAAAAAGAAAAAAGAGGGGCACCTGCGTGGCTCAGAGGGTTAAGCCTCTGCCTTCAGCTCAGGTCATGATCTCAGGGTCCTGGGATCGAGGTCCATGTCGGGCTCTCTGCTCAGCGGGGAGTCTGCTTCCCTTCTTTCTCTGCCTGCCTCTCTGCCTATTTGTGATCTCTCTCTGTCAAATAAATAAACAAAATATTTTTTAAAAATAAAGCAAAAAGAAGAAAGAAAAAGAAATGTTAAACTCTTGTCTCCCAAATAATTTCAGGTTGAGGTGGAAATAACCTGTAATTGCAAAACCAGGGCTGGGGAGAGGGAAACAAAGCACCCAGGGGGCAAAGTTTAGGGACACCCCCACTCTCAGGTGCTGACTCTGGGACTCTCCGCCCCCCCTTAAACTCTGCAGCCTTCGTTCCTCCTTTGCCTTACCCTGGTCTAGACCCCGTATAGCCGTACCTGGAGACAAGGAGAAGGAAATAAGCCTGCAGGATGTCTAGAAATTGCTATGTGATTGCAGACACTGCTGCCACAAGACCTGAGATGATTATAGAGAAGATTCTTCTGGACAATGCCTTCATTTCCCTGAGGTTTCTCCATTGGCATGGCTGGGTGGAGGCCTGATGTCATGATTTTCGTTTTTAGTAATTCTCAGAGCACGGTTTTGAAAGAATCCAGGGAATCTATCAGCAAACATGTCCTGATTTCACGAGCTCAAGCTGGTTTTGTCATGATCCTGGGAGGGCAGGAAGAGCTGCAGCCTTGCTCAGGGACAGCCTGCGTGGGCAGAGCATGAAAAAACAATTATTTTCCACATGGTGGGACCAATCCAAAGGATAGAGCTTTTGTTTTTAACTCTCAGTGAAACATCTCCCTTCATAGGAATCTCAGATGAGACACCAGACCTTGTACCATTGAATAGGGCTGCCAGATATAGTAAAGAAAAAGATGAGGCACCCAGTGAAATTTGATTTCTGGATCACAATCAATAATTTTTTTTAATATAGGTACGTCCCAAATGTTACATGAGACAGATTTACCTAAAATTATTATCCTTTATCTGAAACAAATGTAAACTGGGTTTCCTGTGTTTTATCTCATGACTCTATCTGGATCCCGTATAAGGCAATTACCTGGGATGATTGCTGATATTTTTAAGAGCACACAATAGTATGATAAGGAATGGAGGGCTCATGAAAGTTTTGATTCCCCTCCTTGCTATTTATATCCAAAAAGAGAGCCATTTATCTCAGTGCATCAAATGCCTCTAATTGCGGAGGCAGGCATGTTTCACCTAGAAGAATCCAAGCCAGACTATATAAACTAGAGCAGAGTTACATTTATTGGCTAAGAGAGATGGAAATGGTATAGTAGCCCGTTTGTTTGGAATTTAAATGCAGTCCAGCCTTGAAGACAAGTCTTTCGTGACTTAGAGCTGTTTCCTTGAGGCTTTCTTTAAGGGTTGGTGTTCAGGGACTGTCTTTGAATGTAAATTACATTTTTGTTAAAAATAATTTGTTCTCAAGGACTGCCTAAGCAATGAGGCGGAGAGGAACGTCCTCATCACAGATGTGACTTGGACTGGTGTCCTGGGCGACTCTATAGGACAAGGGAGAAGCCAGGGTCTTATTGTTGGGGGTGCTCCTAATTGTCCATTCACCCACACGTCCATCCCTCCATCCAGCTGCCAAATACTGGGGTTGGGCACAGATGGAGAAGGGGGAGAAAAATGATACAGTTATGTTCTTGAAGGAGCTCGGGGTCTTTTAGGAAAGACACACATGTAACTAGGCAATTCTAATAAATTGCAACTTTGTTATGATAGAAGTAGGCACAGTGGATTATGAAAATACTCAGATAAGGGGTTTAATTTAGGAGCAGGAGAGGAAAGAAGAACACATTTTCAGGAGGAACTGAGGCCTTCGTAAGTTCTGGAAGGATGAGGAGGAGTTACGTGGCTAAGTGATATATTTAGAAGCTCGAGGCAAGCATCATTTGTCATTATTTAGGTAGAGACTACAGAGAGAAGACAGAGGGAAGAGTCAAAAGTGAGTGCCAGGTTTCTGGCTTGGTACCTACCTCCTTAGGCTTGGACCTTCCAAGTAGTCACTTTTAGAAGTGAATCACTAAACCACAATCAATGTTGTGAAGACTTCAAAATATTCACTCTCTGTGAGCTTGGTAGAGCTCCCGGGCTTCAATGAGAAAGAGTCACCTCTACTTTCTGGCAAACCAAGACACAGGAGGGCCGACCTGCAGACTGAGTTCTTAAATACACACATGTCTGACATCACTGCAAATGTCAAAGATTTCCTTTTCTTTTCTGATACTGTAGAATCCGTAGTATCAGAAGTAGAGCATATCTATGAGACCACAGGTGAAAAGGAATGGATGTAGGGAAGACGAAGTCAGCTGTGCAGTCCTGATGGGTGGTGGGGGGGTGCTGCTTCCACAGAGCTGCCCAGAGAACGTGATGCATCAAATCTGGCCAATTGCCCTTAAAAACTGGACTGTGTCACTGGGTGGCACCCTCAACGAAATGGGTGGTACTGAGTTCCACAGATTGTATTTTGGGCAAAATGTACTAGATGAGCTTACAGACTGTATTTTCCATGTCTTCGTGACTAATGTTTGCAATTGCTAATCGTTGGGTACAGTTCCCATTGGAACAGACATACTCAGTATTTTTAATACAAAATTTGTCATGTCGATGCCCTGGGACTTGGTGCTTTATTAAGTCTCTCTCTCTCTTTCCCTTTTCAGGGGAAAGCTTTGTGTTGTGCACGTCTAAAAGATTTTTTTTTAAAGTGAGATGTGCATTCAAAGCGAAGTGGACCAGTTTCTGTTCAGAATTCAAACAAATGCCTTTTTCTGGTCAAAATGATGAAAGGATCTAAAAGACGACTCTTTGATCAACTATCGGATGATACTTTTGTTCTACACCAGTGCAGCTTGCAGAATGTTTATTTGGCAATAGAAAAAAGGTCACCATTTTAAGGCAGTTCAGAAACCAAATGTTCCCATAATATGGCAGCTTTCTAGCAAAGCACCCCTTGGCTATGCTGCTTTGGAATCCGTGCTTTGGACAAGCCTCAAGCTCTCTTAGATGTGGGGGTGCGGCGCGGGGAGGGCAGCGGCGATGTTGGGAGGTCTGTGAATTGCAAAAACGGAGGTCTCCGCTGCAAGGAAACAAGGTGAGTTCTTTAAATAAGAAAAAGAGGTGGTAGGGGGGAGAATATCTGGGCTAGGTGCGACATATGTAGAAACAGAACAGCGTGTGCACAGAAATATGAATCCTTTTTTTTTTTTTAACTACGCAATCCTTTCTTTTAAGCAGCATCTGCACACCTCCTCCTGCAACAGAAACCTACCTCTCTAATTAGCTCCTGCAGAATGTGTCTCTTTACTGCCACCTGTTGTTCAGGAAAATATTAGGGCCCTGGGAGTCGTGGGAACTCCTGAGGGGGCTGTCTGGGTACCCCCGGCCACCCTCACTGGAAGGAACCCTTAGAGGCCGGGTTATGGAGGTGACGTAAGCCACGCTCATCCAGAGCCTCCTCTGTTTCTTCAGAGCAAGCTGTGTACTTAGTTGCTAATCGTTATTGATTTAGAATCCTAAAAAGCCATGCTTCCCGTTTCAAGAGAAGCGGTGGAGATTGTTTCTTCAAACGATATTAAGGAAAAAGGAAGTGAGTGGAAGGAATCCAAGGTTGGGATTGTGTGAAACGCTATCTCAGCCTTCGGTATGCTAATTACAAATACCAGGGAAAGTGGAAACTAATCACAGTTGCAGGTCAAAGCCCCAGTCACCGCAAGTTAACCCAAGAGGCCCACTGTATACATTATATTTATTTTTGCTTCTCTTGGGTATAGTAAATGTGTCTGGTTTTGTTCATTAAAGCCTTGGATTGGCCTTATTTCGTTAACATCTGTTAGGACGAGGGTCTTACTCTTAATTGGTACCATCTGGAAAGGAGGAGGAACACACAGAGGATCATCATAATGGATTGAAGGCCCAACCCTTTTCTATCTTGAAAAAAACTTGGTTTTGTTTGTTAAGCTGGTATTAGATACAAACATACATAATACATACATAAACACATACATACATATATTATATATATAATGTTTGCTCATGTGAGAGACTATGATTTTATAATTTTACCACCCAGCAAAACAACAAAATATGATGGGAATATGAGAGTAGCTCCTTTAAGGGGCCAGGGAGATGCGTGTGCATGTGTATTTATGCTGAGGGATGCTGAGTATCTTCCTTTGCCGGGATTTGTCCTCTTTGCAGCTCCGTAGTGCTTCTCCCCGGCATCTTCTTCCCCTTTCCTCTGGCTCTGGTTTCCGTAGCTGCGGCGGGCAGGTCCTCCTCACTTGGGCACAGATGCCATTCTGTGCTCAAAGCCACAATGCCATGGGCCATCTCAGTGTTTCTGGTCTTCAGATCTCTCTTGATGTAATTTGAGATCTCATTAGTAAGTACTATTTTGTGTGACTGAAAAATAGAGAGGGAGCCCTAGCATTAAAAATAAAATCGGAGAAGAATCGAGTTAGGAACACAATGCCCTTTTTCTCCTTATGTTGATTATAGTCTGGAGATAAGTGGGAACCCAGACACTGGGCTGCTCAGCCCCCACCCAAACCTCTGCAGGAAGCAGAAATCCGAGTAGACTCTTAGGATTGATTTCCAGATGCATCTTGGCTATGGAAGGGATGCTTCTAACGTTCTAATTTTATCCCATTTAATTCTTGCCATCCTGTCCTTGCCGGGAAGCTTATGTGTGTGTGTGTGTGTGTGTGTGTGTGTGTGTGTGTGTGTGTGTGTGTGTTGAGGGGGGTGGTAATAAGTTTTTGAGAACTGGCCTGGGGAAGTCTTTCCATGGGGATTCGGAGCTGGGGGACGGAGTCCCACTTCTTCAAAATTTCCCCTGCAGGGGACTATGCCTTTGTTACTCTAGAAAACTCTGGCTGAAATGGGAAGTCACTTCTCCAAAGTCCAGCTCCTTGTACTTTCGGGTGAAGGGAGTCAGGGGATGCGGCCACAATGGGCCTTGGAACTGGGCCCTGATGTGATGATACACATGAGAGCCTCAGTGGATGGTCCCTTCCTCGCATCGGGGTTAGTTTCTCTCCCGGTTTCCAGGGAATGACAGGACACTTCCCTCTGTTACTCACTGCTGCCTTTTCACAGACGGACCTGGGTGTAGATGTAAAGTCAGACTGTCCCTCCTGGAAAGATTGGAAGACAAAAATGTGTATTTGAGAAGAGGCTTAATGTGATATGGGGCTCCATCCAGTATGTTGGCTAATATTTTCCCAGCCTTCAATTTTCTTCTCATTGTTGGGCAGAAATGTGCATCTTGGAATATTCTCTCCATTCATATATCTTCTCATACTCGTAGATTTGATTAAGACTAAATATGTTTCTAGGGCCGAGTTATCACATTCTCCAATGGGCCAATTGTTGAATTATTTGGATACTTTCTGGAGCCACCAGTGGTCCAAGGTCCAATATTTTGACAACTTTTCGGGACTGGCTTCAGGAGGTTAGAGCTGTGTAGGACTTGAGGCAGCCTTCAGCTATCCACGCATTTCCAGCTCAGTGGAAGTGTTCCTGGGCTCTGGTGCTGGGGAACCAAGCAGGCACACATGCCAGTGCCTTCGGGTCAGCTTCCTAGGTGCTTGGATGTCTTTGAGCAAACGTGGCTCTGTGCCTAGGAGCAGGCTGTGCAGACACTGAACATGCCAATGGGGTCCCTATAGTCACAGGGATGGAGGAGGAGAACTCCAGAGTCCACTTAGAACATTTCTTTCTTTCTTTTTTTTCCCCCCAAGGCTTTATTTATTTTTGAGAGAGAGAGAGAGATACAGAGAGAGAACACATGAGCTGGGGTGGGGGTGGGGGTGGGCAGGCAGAAGGAGAGAGAGAATCAGACTCCCCACTGAGCAGGGAGCCCAAGGCAGGACTCCATCCCCAGAGACCCTGGGATCACGACCTGAGCTGAAGGCAGATGCTTAACCGACTGAGCCACCCAGGTGTTCCCAGATACAGTATTTCTAAAGAAAAACTGGACTTCCATAGGACAACACATTTACATTTCATGTGGAAGATGTATTTTTATAGACACAATTCCAGAAAAATGTAGAGTCATGGGACTGTGTTCTCAGGACACCCAAATTGAAGAAGGTAGGGCATTTAAAAATTTCCAAATATGACTTTTAATCTATGTATATAGATAAATTGTTGATTAATGATTGAGTTATTTTTTAGGATGATGTCACTTCTTCTGTTCCAGAGTTATTTATTTTTAATTGTGTTTTTTTTTTTCAGTATTCGTGATGGTACCACCAAATAAGAACTTTCGTTTTAAGAATTTAGCGTAGGAAAAAAATTTAAATTTATGACAGTATGTTTAAAAATAATAAATCAATAGTCACTAAAATCATGTGCTGTATAGTTGAGAAGTCACTGACAAAGAGGATGGGATTTTTATCAGTAAAAGCTGCCATATATCTGTTCTTAAACACAGTTTACAGTTCTTATAACTTAAAGTTATATGGTTCTTGGCTAAGTACAAAATTTTAATGGGAGATTAATATTTACAGGGTTTTTTTTAGTATAAGGTCATTATTTATTACTCTCTCAGTTGTGTATTTAAAATTTGCACAATACAAATTTGTATAAAGTAGAACTGCCCAGTATTTTTGAAAGTATAGATGTCTAGTTAGAAGCTAATGCTTTAACTCAGGGCTTAGTGGTTTGGTTTGCACTTAAAGAAAAAAACGTTAAAGATTTTAATTATTTAAGAAAGAGAGAGAGAGAAACAAAACTCAAGTAGAGGGAAGGGCAGAGGGAGAGGAACAAACTGACTCCCTGCTGAGCAGAGAGCCCAACTCAGGGCTCCATTCCATGACCCTGAGATCATGACCTGAGGCAAAGTTAGATGCTTAATGGACTAAACCACCCAGGTGCCCCAACATTTTTTTTTTTATTGTGGTAGAAAATACACATAACATAAGTTTTACCATTTTTGACTATTTTTAAGTGTAGAGGTGAGAGAAACTCAGCACATTCGCTATGTTGTTGGACCATTGCCACTATCTCCAGAAAGTCTTTCATCTTGCAAAACTGAAACTCTGTACCCATTAAATACTAACTCTTTATTCCGTACTCATCCAGCCTCAGGCAACTACCATACTACTTTCTGTTTCCAAATGTGACTAATCTGGGTACTATTATGAATGAAATCCATGCAATATTTATCCTTTCATGACCAGCTTATTTCACTTAGTGTAGTATCTATAAGATTCATTCATGTTGTAGCATAAGTCAGAATTTTCTTCCTTTTTAAGGTGGAGTAAGATTCCATTGAATGGATGTACTGCGTTTAGGTCATCCAGGCACCTGTCATTGACCCATCTGGGTGGCTAACAGCTCTGGGCTGCTGTGAATAATGCTGCTCTAAACATGGCTATGTGCATATCTGTTTGAATCCCTGTTTTCCATTCTTTTGGAGTATATACCCTTCTTTCCATTTTTGTTCATGGTGTTCACTCTGTTGGCATATTCTTCCTCCCATTAGCCATCACCCCCATCACCATCCCAGTTATGCTTCAAGTACTGTTCTTTTTGTTTTGTTTTGTTTTTTAAGATTTTATTTATTTATTTGACAGAGAGAGAGAGAGATCCACAAGTAGGCAAAGAGGCAGGCAGAGAGAGAAGAGGAAGCAGGCTCAGTGCTGAGCAGACAAGCCTGATGCAGGCCTTGATCTCAGGACCGTGAGATCATGACCTAAGCTGGAGGCAGAGGTTTTAACCCACTGAGCCACCCAGGTGCCCTCAAGTACTGGTTTTGATGTCTGCTCTTTGGAATACCTTCCTGGAAATATTCAGCAGAAAGCAGGCTCCCTATTCTGTGTATCCTTAACACTTTGTTCCCATGGTGGGTATGGGTTACGGGAAGGATGAGCGGGGCCCTAGTGAGCTCTGTCCACCATGTGGAGGTTGTTGACCTTCACAGAAAGACCAGGCTCCATGGCTGCCAGCAGGACCATGTTGGTTACTATGTAGTTCCTCCCTTAGAGACCCTCCTGGTCTCCTTGTGAAGAAAGGACGTGTTCATATAGAAGACACATGATAGTATCCTATCTTCCTTGGTGAATATGATATTAGTAGACCATGTGGTTCTAGTTTATGACACCAGAAGCATGTTACCATTGACCAGGTTTAACTGGATACATACTATGTGCCTTGCATTATGGGGAACACAAATCTTAAGGTAGTTTGCAATTGACTTGATCAAAAAATGTTGCATGAAACCCTCTACTTCCCATCCTGGTATCAGAATCATTCATGGCTCATAATACGTGCCACACATGCTTTTGAATGAATTGATTCGTATTTTAGAATCTTGTAGAGAGTTATCATACTTTTACTCCTTTTCTGTGTGATGCCTTCTAGCATTAATAGTGAAACACAACCACAATTTCCTTTAAGTGAAGCCTTCCTGGTCAACTGAAGATTTCAGAGTTGCCCTCTCAGTGGTTTCCCTTAGGGGTGGTTGCCCAACGAAATTTAGGGCATGGGACGGAAATGGCCTATTTATAAAAGGGGTGGCCACTGCTACTTGTTCTAGGCTTTTTGGCCAGAATTCTGTGCTGTTTCTCAACCTCTGCATTTCATAGTTGGACCCCATTTTACAGATGGGGTCACCTGTTGGGTGGTATTAGAACTTTAGCCATTTTGCATGTGGCTTACAAAATGACAATACTCTCTGTAACTGTCCACCTCCTCTCAAACTCAAACCTCAATAGTCAAACTATACTGATAGTTTCAGTATTCCATGTGTTCAAAATCAACCACACAACACAATAAAAATCATGAAGCTCTCAATAGGTAGGCCGATCCATGGTTCCACCTAAAGGACAAATTTGGCCAACCCCTAAGAAATGAAATCCCCCCTCCCCGCCACCAACTCTAATGTATCAATGTAATTTGGTGGGAAAACAAAGGAAGATTAAGGCAGAAACAGACGAGTTAGACTACGATTATTTTAATTTTTATTTTTTTAGACTATGATATTCATCAAATTATTTTTGTTAACAAACTGAATGATAAATTCAAGTGATTGATATTGATGAGACAAAGCTGTTTGGGCCAGTTTGGGTTTTGATTTGAGACTCATAGATTTTTCCCCATGGGGCTTAGCAATGGACAAGGGGGAGGAGTTGGGGTCTTCCCTCATGCGTCAGGCTTCCTAAGGCCATGAGGTTTCATAAGGTCATCCAATGAGAAAATCAGTGCAACCACAAGAACAGCTCTGAGCATCTCCGGTGCCTTCCCATGTGTTGGGTACTGTGCATGTTTGCTTATGTCATCTCACATTTTCCTTCAAGAACTCTGACTTAGATGCTATGATGATGATGATGATTAGGATATCAGAGTTCCTAGATGAGGCAACGAGTCCCAGAGTGAGGACTTCACTTGCCTCTGTCCAGTCGTGAAGTGAGGGACCCAGGACCCAAACTTGGGCCATCTGTCTCCGGGGTCAATGGCACAAGCGCCTTCCTGATGCTACTGTTTCTCCCGAAACCGTGTGTCCTGGGAGCTGCTTCCCCCCAGCTATGCTGTGAAAGACATGCCTTCTTCATCTCCATCTTAGAGATGAAGTGACAGACGCCCGGAGAGCATACTGATTAACCAAGGTCACACAGTCCATGGCAAGGTCAAAGTTTGAATTCTTTAGTTTGCATGGACAGTATCAGCTGGTACAAGTGCTAGGTCCCCACAGGGTAACCATGACAACCGCTGTCTGGCATTCTAAGTGAGGGGAAGCACTGTGTTTTTTGGAGAGTTGACACCATCTCTTTTTTTTCAGAAATGCAACCTCTTAGATGGGGCTCTGCAGACCCCTAGAGCAGACACCCCTGCTTCTCGGCGGTGGCTTGACCCAACACAAGTGAACCCTCAGTGTCCTTCACTTGCTGGAACCCTTCCAAGAGGCCAGGAGGCACCCTAGTGGTATCATGTGGGTCTTTTTTCTTAATTTTATTTATTTATTTTGTGTGCAAGCCACCAACTGCCTATTGTAATAATCAGTGATTCTCAAAGCAGCGTGAACCATCAACAATCACCTCACAAGAGAATTACTTAGAAATGCACATTCCCTGGGGCGCCTGGGTGGCTCAGTTGGTTAAGAAACTGCCTTCGGCTCAGGTCATGATCCTGGAGACCTGGGATCGAGTCCCACATCGGGCTCCCTGCTCGGCGGCGGGAAGCCTGCTTCTCCCTTTCTCACTCCCCCTGCTTGTGTTCCCTCTCTTGCTGTGTTTCTCTCTGTTAAATAAATAAAAAAATCTTAAAAAAAAAAAAAAGAAAGAAAGAAATGCACATTCCGCCCCACTCCTACCCCTGCCCCCGAGGTGATCTGCCTGAATTGGAAGCTCCCAGAATGGTGTTTTCTTAAGCCCCCAGGGAGATTTAGCTGCAAATTTGGGCGGTAGCTCCCTTTTCTGTGCAAGGGCCATTCTAAAGGCCAGCAGCTAGTTTTGTAGGACCAACTTCAGATTCTCTTTCTTAAAGGGCCTTCCCGGATTGAGTGAGCCTCACGGCTTCCGCAGGGATCCACCTGTGGTCCCAACTTTTAAATGTGCTTGTTTTCCTAAGGCTGAAGCAGAGCACGTTCCTGTCCGGATAACTAGAGGAGCCCGTCAGGGAGAAGTAGGTAGCATATGGGAAGCAACCTTTCAGCCCCCGCCGAGGTGTCCAGGCCCTCAGGTTGACGGGCTCTGCCGGGCTCAGTCCAGGAGAATCTTCTGTGGGGTGCGGCTGCCCGAGTCCCTGGCCTGCGGAGGCCCTCAGGAACAGCCAGAACAGGGCTAGGAGGGTTGCAAAGTAGACTTGTTGCTGCACCCTTGGAGAGTTTCTCCCCTAGGGATAAGACCTTGGACACGGAAGGACAAATGAGGGGTTTAGGTAGTGATGAAACAGGTGCAAATGGGTCTTCTCTATTCTGGGGCCTCTTAGTTCTTAACATTAATGCATGACATTTTCTTCTTATTTTTTTAAGGTTTTATTTATTTATTTGAAAGACAGCAAGAGAGAGAGAACATGTGTGCCTATGTGAGGAGGGGCAGACGGAGCGGGAAAAGCAGATGAGCAGGAAGCCCAACAGCAGGGATCGATCCCAGGACCCTGGGACCCTGAGATCCTGACCCGAGTCAAAGCAGGTGCTTAACTGACTGAGCCACCTAAGTGCCCTGAAAACTTTTTCTTGAGAATCTGTTGTTCAGAGCTGCAAGAATGCTCTGTGCAATATTTTTTTATCTAGTGAACAATAGAAACCATGAAGATCCCCAAATGCTACCTATATTACAGGACCCATCCTATATGGAGCCATTAAAATGACGACAGGCTGGATGGCAAAGCCAAGGAATGCTCATGATTGTTGGTTTTTGGTTTTTAAGACTTTATTTATTTATTTATTTATTTGAGAAAGAGAGAGAGAGAGAGCGCGCGCGCGAACACACTAGCAGGGGAGAGTGGCAGAAGGAGAGGGAGAAGCAGACTCCTTGCTGAGCAGGGAGCCTGATGCAGGACTCCATCCCAAGATCCCAAGACCCTGGAATCATGACCTGAGCCAAAGGCAGACCATTAACCAACAGAGCCACCGAGGTGTCCCACTATTGATTTTTTTGGTTTTGCTGTTTTGTTGGCTTAAAAGAGTTTGGAAATCACCATGCCCGGTTTAATCTTCTTCTTGTAAATTTTGTATAAAGAACGAACAGTGGAAATGTACACCCCAAAATGTTAACAGGGTTATCTTTGACACAGAATAGGATATTCAATGTTCATTTGTCTTTTTCCCTGTCTTTGAAGTAATATATGTTGAATGAGTTCTACTTTTTCATCCCAGAAAAGAAGTGCTACATCAGCTACTTTGATGGGAGGTACCATTGGTTTGTATAGCATGGCCATTTTAATGTTTCTGGATTTAAGCAACACTCTCCAGAGTATCAGCTTGGAGACTGAATATACAAATTACCAATGACCAGATGGTGAATAAACACAGAACTCTGACCCACAACCTGCAGCAACAAGACCAGGAAACTAAACCCCTGTAACAATGGACCCAAATGACCAGGACTTGGTCAGCAGCTGACACCTTCCCTAATTTTTGTCCCTGCTTCCACTTTATGACCAAGCAGAGAAAGCCAAATATCGGTTCTGAACCGAGAACATAGGATGACCTCCACTTCTGGTTAGACCATCTCCAGCCTCCACTTGGGGCACACCTGAAGCTTTCTGTTTTCCCCACCGCAGTATTCCTCTACCTGCCTTTGAGTCTCTGCCAAGCCCATCTGAGGCTAGTTCCAACTCTAGATAGATGGATAGCCTCTGCTTGTTCTCATTTGGGTAGTCTTTGTTTATTACCTCAAAAGTGCAGCGTTTTGGAAAAACATGTACATTACACATGTTATTCATGTGCTAGGTCCTGCTATGAAAAATCCAATTTCTCACTGGAATTACGCTCATCCTGCTATGAAAAATCCAATTCCTCATTGTAGAGAAATTTTTCATCAGCCAGTCATGAATTATTTGGAAAGGTGAGGGTCCAGCTCATAGTGAATGAAATAAACACCAAGCTTGAGACTATTATTAAGATTTCCGGGTGGGGAAATTAGCATCAGGTGTAGACCTCACTTGTTTTTGCTGGCCCATGGGGTTTTGATGCTCCTAACTATTTACTAATCTCATTACCTTGTCTCTCGAGTATGAAGTTGAGTTTACAGAAACATTAAGTTTGATTTAGTGGTAAATGAGCTAAAAAACAAGAAAACCCATGAAGGGCTTAATATTGAACAGGGTGCCATCAGTCATGTTGTGAGGAGTTAAACTGGAATTTTCTACTGGCTAAATTGTATCAATGACTATGCAACAGTTCATTGGATGGGTCAAACTTCATTATTAATAGGAATTACTTTGTGTGTTAGGCAGTTTTCATCTGGGATAAAGCTTAAGACTACAGAACCTTTACAGGAGAAGAAATTTCCACAATTTGGAAAAATGTGTTGAAATCCTGCAGAAAAGATTGGGACACCACGTGAATATGAATGAGGTATTCTGGTTATCTAACAGGTTTCAGAAGACATCTGTGGTGACGTGCCCTGACATGGATAAAACAAGGGTGATTTGATTCCTGTGTTAATGGACATGTGTAAGTGGAGGTGGGGTGAGAGGAAAGAAAGTCAAATCCAAGCCACTGAAAAGAAATGATGCTTCTATATGAATGCCGAACAATTAACTTATTTAGCCAAAGTCAGGCAATTTGGGTGTCAAAATATGTCATTGATTCTGATGGCTACATTGTATATGGTGGGTACATGATAGATGTGTAACCAGTGTTCAGTACAATAATCTGAAGATCAAATGAGATTATACAGTGGCAGAAAGGTTTTCCCAAATTAGAGCTGGCTAGTAAAATTTGCTGAGTAGAGTTTTTAGGTGGGCTGCTTTTTGCTGAGTGAACACTGAATTCTTTGGCCATACACTTGAATAAATGTTTACAAGTTTAGACTTGGGTGACATAAAGACATATTCCTGTGAGTATGACATCCAAGAACAGTGGTGATTTATGTTGTTTTTCCACTGAATTGAAATGTTGAGTAAAGATTCTGTTGATTTTAAGGCTGATGACTTAAATCATTAAATAGTCAAGGATGGAAGAAGGTGGCTTTTTTCATCACAGAATTTATTGCCAACAGACTATATGGGCAGTTCTCTCCTTACCGTACTGAATCAGAAGCAGTTGATAGGTTTTTTTTTTCTTTTAAAGATGTATGTATTTATTTTAGAAAGAGATGGGGAGAGGAAGAGGAAGAGGGAGAGAATCTGAAGCAGACTTCCCACTGATGTGGAGCTCAGTGTGGAGCTCAATCTCAAGACCCTGAGATCATGACCCAAGTCGAAATCAAGAGTTAGATGATTATACAACTGAGCCAGCTAGGTGCCCCCAGAAGAGGTATGTTTAAGGTTGAGTCAGTTTCATAGGTAGGCGGTATGTCATCACCGTAGATTCATTGATAGATCTTGCCCTCCTCCTTTGGCAGCTATCCATGCTTCTCTAAGCAATTGTAGTTTTTGCTTTTAGAGGCTAAGGCCATGATGGCAAATAGTTTCCATCTTTCAGGTCAACTTTAAGCCATTGAAAGTGTTACTTTGAATCCAGTATTTAGATCTGTAAGATTGTGCCTGGGCTCAGGGGGAAGCAATGTAAGATTGGCAGGTGGGAATTTGGAAGTCTTGTCTTGGGTCTATGGCTTACTCTCAGAAGCCACTAAAACAAAGTTTACACTTTAGTTCTTACATTAAGAGTTCTTACTTTACACTTTAATTCTTACTTTCTACAGATTAGTAGGGTCTGCTCAGGTGAGGCATGTTTGGGCAGGGTTCCCATTCCATTGCTGGATACTACTTGGGTGAAGAAGACTGGTCCAATTTGAAGTTTTGCCATGGGCAAGATGGGATACCTGGTCAACCATCAGGGAGGTA
>PITA01014637.1:0-52885 GCA_004023965.1 Spilogale gracilis
CCCACATATTCTTATTTCCCCAAAACCTACTTTTTTCACTCAGCAGTTTCTGTTAACAGTATGTAATCCAACAATTATTTTTTATGGTTGTATGCTGTTTTATTGTTTGAATATACCATAATTTATTTTTAGTTATTGCTTACTATTTATTGGGTGCTTTTAAATACTGTGCTATTATACAGTGCTTCAGTAAATGTGTTGAAACTGAATTTTGGCTCTCACACTTAAGTTATTAAACAACTGATGATGTTGGGACATGTGATTAACCATTTGGAGTTAAATAAAATTAAATTTGATCTTTCCCTCATTGTGTGTCCCAAAGTATCACTTTAGATCAGTGCATTGAATTTTTGTTTTATTGTGAATGAGAGATTTGTTCTAGTGCCTTCATTAGTAAACTTCCTAGAAGGCGTTCTAAGGCTAACAGATGATCTGAATTTGAAGATAAGCATTTACTTTAGATTGTGGGAACTCCATTTTATAGCCTTTGCTAAAGTTCAGTTATTCCGTTTACATATTGTTCTAGAAAATTAGTTCTTTTTTTTTTGAAGGAAGGATTATCAAAGAATGCGGTGATATAAAGAAATGGGAAAACAGGAAATTTAAATGGCAAATCAAGGTATTTTTATCTGTGATGTATTATCATTGAAATCATGCTTTATCCCTAGGAAAATGGATGTCTACCTGAAAGTAATGTATTTGCACAAGCTGAATTGAGAAGTGAAGCACTTAATGGGAACTTAGCCTATATTTTGTCATTTTGTAAGTATGAAACATTGGCAGTAAACCTGACAGGGATTGATTTCAGTTACTACCAAGGGCATACAGGTAGTTCATGCCCTCGATAGATACCTACCTCAAGGAAGGTCAGGGTAACATTATGTGTATTTTACATATTTTGCTTAAGTCAGACTAATAAGACCATTTATGAGTTGAACTTGGTGATAATTGTGGAAATAATTTTAAAGTTAAAAGGACCTTAGAGATAACATGATGGTAGGTAGGTTAGGACCCAGAAGACTTGAGTTCTGTTTATAATTAAGCCACTGATTATGCGACCTGGAATAGGTCTTTTTGTTTCAATTTCATGAAATGGGGATAGTTACTTACCTACCTTGTGGGGGTCACTGTGAAAAATAAAAAACCATTTGAGATATGGTTTCTCAAAGTGTTTTCTGAACTAATGTCTATTATAGCCATTGTGACATGAAGCCTATCTCCTAGCCTTCATTAATCAAAACATAGCAGATGTTTACTAAACACTTATAAATGCTACGGTGCTTTATAGTACTCATCACGTGTCAATAAAATTACCCACATTGATAGATGAAGAAAGGCAGAGGTTAAATGATTTGGTTAAAGTTCGTGATTGAACGAGAACCAAGATCTCCTAATTTTAACCTTATTGTTTCACCCCACTACAATTTACTAAGTAAGATATTTCTTAAAGTCTTCATTTTTGCACATCTACGACATTACTTGACTGCTTTTCTAATCTTGTGAAAAAGATGCCATTTAAAAACAAAACACACAAACATCGCTTTCTAGACCCCTAGAATGTTAGAAGTTAAGCTCAGATTAATGTGTACTCAAATTGTATAGGTGGAAGCATTGTAAAAGCTCTATTGGTAATGAAATTCATCTTAATATTAAGGGAAAGGCAGAGTGTTCAGTATGAAAAATGGTGACTGTTAGAGGTTACAGTTATTTGAGTTAAAGGTTGGATATTAATGCCAGCTGCTCTCAGAGGACATTGATTTTGCCTACCACTCAGAATAATATATAGATTTGCCTTTACTGACAGGATGAAAACAGAGAAGCATCAGCAGAAGAATCTGGGTACACACGATACATACATGAGAGCTGCCTTCATTGTCAGCCTCGATTTTTCAGACTTGTTTGTTGCTGAGGAAACTAGATGCTTTTTGTCAGCAGCCTTCATCTTGCTGAGATGTTTCTGGTCACCTTTTTAATGAATAAAAATTTGACAGTATTCTGTAAAATACTAATTTGAATAGTATAAAAATAACCTTTTAAGAGGTTGTTTGTTAAAACTGAGAAAAAAATTCCAGGAACTCTAAAGAGTTCTTCAGGCTCCTCCTGTCAGTGCCCTCCCTTCCTGCTCTGATTTACAGGTCTTTAAAGAGCAGTGAGTTCTGTAACTGCTGGTATTCACTGTAGGCGGCTCCTAGGTAGGCAGTTTCAGTTACTACCTCACAAGGAATGGCAGGTAGTAGAATAAAGTTCTGGCTTAGCTCGATCCAGTTTGTGCAGTAGTAGGAAACATTTTCCCGCTTGTGTCTATAGGCATGGAAAATTAATTTGATTAAGCAGTGTAAAGGTTGCTGAAAGACACGTAGTTATGTCTACAAGGAATTTAAAATTCCTTGAGTGACTGAATGTCAGTCATTTAAAAAATGATTTTTAGATTTTCAAGTGCTGCATAAAACCACTGAGAAACTTACGCTCTCTGTTCAGGGATATAACGCTTGATGTAAAACAGTTCTCCCTGCGTGTGTGACTTAAATTTTTATTCATATTTAGGAGAGATGAACAGATATAAAATCTTCTGTGACTTTTCCATGAGCTTTTTTTTGTTGTTGTTATTGTTTTAAGTTACCCAGATATGTTAATCTTTTGTAAATTGTATTGTGTTTTCAGAATTTTATGTGTACTATGGGCTCCTCTCTAATCTGTCCATCTTGGATCGTTTAGTAGTCACATGACATGTGAAGAGATTAAATTAGTTACTTATAACATGGCACCATTTTAATACAATGACAGGTTAAAATAAATTCAGGAGATGCCTACTTTGATTTTCGCCCTTGCTAGTTATGGTAAGAGTTACGTGAAGAATCAGGCCTATGTGTTAAGACAAATCAGGTTAACAGTGTCAGCATTGAAACATACAGTGTGTAGGTTGTTAAATGACAAAATGAATAATAGAGCAAACGAATACTTAGAAAAGAAAAGGTGACTCTAAATCAATTACACAACAGAGGTAAAGACTTATTTTATTATGACTCTAGGTTGTCACTCTTACATGAATGAAGTCATTGATCATAGTGGAAAATGGAATGACAAAGTATGAATGGTTCAGCAGAATCCACTGCTACTTTGGGAAAAGAACTTTTCTCTTTTAGAGGAATGAAGTCCTATAGAGTAGTTACAGTCTCTTCCTTCATAGTACCGCATTGTCTAGTAACATACGATTTTGGTATATGTACCAAACCGACTCTCAGTGTGCTTATAAATAATTAGTTATTACCCTTTATGCCAAAGAATATTTATAAATTTATTAGTTGTATATATTCATGAAAATGAAGTAAAAATGTTTTTAAAGGATAGTTTATATTGCAGATATATATTAACTGTATTATCTAAATTTTGTATGAGAACATTTCCATTTTAAAAATAAAATTTCCGAAATGAAAGTTAACAGGTTTTGTGTTTCCAAAGAACTTAATAGGTTTTTTGGGTTTGGCCTGGAGTTTTAATGATGATCACTTTCTTTTGCAGTGGAATCAAATACACAGCCTTTGTCATTCGCTTCTTTCAGAGGCAGTCTAGGTCTAGGCTTTAGGAGGTAAGATGATTATCATATTATGTTCTTTGCCTGATTTCTCCTGTTCTTGAGATCTGCTGTATAAGGAAAAATATAGATATTCTTATCTTCCAGTATACCAGTTGCCTAAAATAACCTTGTCTGTTATTCTTTCTACCAAGTAGTTGACTTGAGTGAGGCCGTCTTTTATATCATCTTTTCCAAGAAATATACACAAATTTGGTAAAAGTTGGATTTCAAAGAAGAAAGCACTGTTTGAAAATGGCGGGTTGGAGTTATAAAGTTGGACATGTGTTTTCTTGGTGTTTTGAGTATTTAATTTCAAGGTGATTTTAGTCAGTGTAATATTGCTGTCTTCCTCTGTGCACAGGGGATGTTAGTGACCACCTTCTCTCTCAGTTTTGTTGAATGTTTTAGAAGATTATTTATTTATTTATTTATTTATTTATTTATTTATTTATTTATGAGTGATAGAGGAAGAGTGAGAGAACGCACATGCACACACATAAGCAAGGGAGAGGGAATGGCGGAGGGAGAAGCAGGCTCTCCATTGAGCAGGAAGCTGGATGTAGGGCTCGATCCCAGAACCCCGGGATCGTGACCTGAGCCGAAGGCAGATACTTAACCAACTAAGCCACCCAGATGCCCCTCAAATGAATAATAGAGCAAACGAATACTTAGAAAAGAAAAGGTGACTCTAAATCAATTACACAACAGAGGTAAAGACTTGTTGTTTTGAAAATACTCAAACATGAATTGAAAGAATAGTAAAGGAAACAGCCTATGTATCCTTTGTGTAGGTTCACCATTTTTGATATTTTGCCATATTTGCTTTCTCAGACACTTTTTTCCTAATATATATACACACAAACCCATACGTATATACACTTTTTCCTTTTTCACGGAACCACTTGAAGTTGTTGACATCATGGTACTGGATCCTTCAGCTTCTTTCTCGTAGGAATAAGGCCTTGTGTAATCACAATATACCAATATTACTCCTCAAATATTAATAATACTATTAATATCTAATATATGTAGCTAATGTTTAGATTGTCCTCTAAAAATCTCTTTTATGCTGTTTTACTTTTCAATTGAGGATTCAGTAAATACACACGTTGCATGTGGTTGCTGTCTCTTTATTAATCCAGAACAATTCCCTTATCTTTTTTTGATCTTTATGACCTTGACTTTTTTGAAGAGTCCAAGCTACTTTCTCTGTATATTTGTATTCATCTAGTTTTTTTCTCATATCAGATTCAGGTTGGATATTTTTAGCAAGAATACTTGATACATGATGACATTTCCTACTGCAGCAAGAGATGTAATGGTGGTGCCCACTTGGTTATGCTTGTGGCCACCATGTCTCTTGCAAGGGAACCTTATTCCCTTTCTGATTAGTAAGAAGTCTATGGGATGACACTGCGACAGTGGGTCTGTCCTGTTTCTCAGAACCTTCAGCTGTTTTAGCAGCCATTGGTAATCTTGTTGAATCAGGTGTTTACAGTGGTAGCTACAAAGTTTCAAAGACGAGTTTCTAATTTTGTCATTCTTCTTGTATTAATGTTGGTGACTTCTGATACTAAAAATCTCAGTAAGTTTTAGCCCGTTCTTTGATGGGAGCACTAGGGTTTTCTGTAGACAGCTCCAGAACCTCTGTGGCAGGCAAGGAGAGAGGTAGAACCAGTTGATGGGATTCCCTGTTACCGCCCTTTCTTTAATCAGTCAGTTCCACTCTTTTCAGGGATAGTTTTGTATTAGGTTAAAAAATAAACAAACCAAGGACTATGCCTTTAAAAATAAAGTTTGAAAATATAGAATACATAATTGGGTGAATAAATATACTAGTAGAGCCAGATTAAAAAAAAAAAAAAAGATTTTATTTATTTATTTGACCCAGAGAGAGATCACAGGTAGGCAGAGAGGCAGGCAGAGAGAGTGGAGGAAACAGGGTCCCTGCTGAGCAGAGAGCCCAAAGCGGTTCTCGATCCCAGGACCTTGAGATCATGACCTGAGCTGAAGGCAGAGGTTTTAACTCACTGAGCTACCCAGGCGCCCATAGAGCTCACTGAGCTTACCCAGGTGCCCTTCATAATTTTTAAGAAAGAACCCATAAAAATAATTAAGAACCTGTAATGTATTATGAAGTGAAGCACAGTAACATTGTGATTCGATTGTCCTTGAAAAATATCTTGAAAAGGTTTTTCATATAAACTTCCAGGTATGTGTATTTCCTTCTTTAACTTGACTAACATGTTACACTCTTAGTCCATTTGAATGGCAGTTGTCATATTTCATATGTCCTAGACTTTTTTTTAATTAAGATATAATGTATTCTTTGTTTCTGGGGTACCAGTCTGTGATTCATCAGTCTTCTAAAATACGCATGCTCAACACAACACATACCCTCCCCAATGTTCAGTTACCCCATCCCTCCAACTACCCACCTTCCCGCTGCCCCCCCCCCCCAGCAACCCTCAGTTTGTTTCCTGTGATCAAGAGTCTCAATGGTTTGTCTCCTAGACTTCTTAAACAAGATGCTTAGACTATAAAGTTGATCCAGTGTGATGGGAAAAAAACAAGTTGTGCATTCCTAGGTCAGTCATTGAGTTCCTAAGTGCCTTAATGATTAAAATATGCAGAGCTGTTTGCCCCTCCAATAAATGCATCTGCGAGCTGCGGTTTCTATTTTTTACTTTTTAATTTTATGTCATCATCTTTGCTTGTAAGACTTTTTGCTGTAACTCTTGACAACTTTCAGTCTATTTGCCATACGTAACCTCCACACACTTAAATAATTTGCTGTTTTTGATTTATTGTGGGCTGGAAAATTAGGCAACCTAAGTTGTGGTAATTTGGGAAAATAAGTGGTTTGAATAAAGGCATGTATATCTTTTTGTTACCGTTTTGTAACAGATTTTGTAGCAGCTGTTTGGATAAACTCTGTGTTTGTTTGGTTTATTGCACTATCATCAGTGCCTAGATTAATACCCAGCACATGATTGGTACTGTTGAATTAATTACAGAGGCCTTATTACAGAATGCCTCTGTATTTAGGCATTCCCTTTTTTGTTTTTAAAGATTTTATTTATTTATTTGGCAGAGAGAAACACAGCTAGAGGGTAAACACAAGCAGGGGGAGTGAGAGAGGGAGAAGCAGGCTTCCCACCAAGCAGGGAGCCCGATGCAGGACTCGATCCTGAGACCCTGGGATAATGACCTGAGCTGAAGGCAGACACTTAACGACTGAGCGACCCAGGGACCTCTAGGCATTCCCTTTAATTCAGGAAGTATTTATTGTGGAGTTTGGAGATGCTGATTGGGATCATACTGAAATATGGTAAATAACACAATGGAACTTGGCCTTTATTTTGAAAAAAGTAGACTAATTTGTGCAGTGTAGAGGCCTGGTGGAGGCAGAAATATATTTAGAATGTATTTTAATCTCAGATATGATATTTCTCATTTCTGGAAATGCAGTTTGGATCTTTTAGAATATCTCCTCTATATCTTCTTAACATGCTTATTATGCTTTTTTCTTCCCTCTTGACAACATGGAAATGTTACTGATAGATGTTTTGATGTGTTTGTCTATAAATTCTATCATTTGTGTCATTTCTGGGTCTGTTCCTCTTGGTTAATTTTTTCCCCTCATTATATATCATATATTTTTGCTTCTTGGTAATGTCTGATTGGATGCCAGATGTGGAATTTTTTTTTTATTCCTTTACATATTTTTGAGCTTTGTTCTGATGCCTTGAGTGAAGTTTCTTGGAACAGTTTTCTTAGTGCTTGCTTTTTTGCTTTGTTAGGCAGGATTAGAGCAGCCTTAAGGCTAGGATTGTTTCCACTGAATTAATTCAGCCCCACTGTTGAGGCAGTGTCCTTCTGAGTATTCTGCCTATGAGCCCATGGTGGTTGTTTTTTTTTCTTTTTAAGATTTTTAATTTTTTTTTTATTTTTAAATAATCTCTACACCCATTGTAGGGCTTGAACCCACAACTCTGAGATCAAGAGTCAACATGTTCCACCAACTGCGCCAACCAGGCACACCTACCTCATATATTTTTGAGATCATTGGGAATGTAAGCTATTCCATGCCTGTGTTGGTTTTGCCTTCTTCAGTCTCTGGAAAGGTCTTAGGTAGTGCTTTAGGCTTCCCTCACTTACATGTGATTATAAGTATTCACCTAAAGACTGAGCTGTAGGTCTCCAGAGCTCTCTGTCAGGGTCTCTCCTTTCTGGTATTCTGCTCTGCTCTGTGACAAGTTGTAGCTAGTCCCTTCTGGGAAAGTATTTTAAATCTGTAGGTTCTAAAACTGTATTACGTTGGTGAGCTTTTCTTACAGTAGATATAGAAGAGTTTCAGTCTGTGGTGATTTGACATTATGTACATATTTTAAAGCATTTGTGACTAGAGTTGATTTCTTTCTTTATCTCATACCTCATAAACTATTAAAAATTAAGAACATAATCAGTATTGTTTCAATCCCTTATCTTAGCATTGTAATATAGCCTTTTGTTCTTTTATTTGATGCTGAATCAAATAGTGTGTATAGTTTAGAATCCTTTTGCAAGGGGTGGGCACCTGGGTGGCACAGTAAGTTAATAGCCCAACTTTTGGTTTCAACTCGTGTTGGGATCCCAAGGTCATGAGAACAAGCCCCTTGTTGGGCTCTGTGCTCAGTGCAATCTGCTTGAGTTTTTCTCTCTCCTCTCCCTCTGCCCCCCCCACCCCGTGTGCATTTGTGCTCTCTCTCTCTCAAACAAATAAATCTTTAAAAAAAAAAAAAAATCCCCTTGCAGGACATTTCATATAACTATTCAGATAGTCACCTGTTGTGTGCTTCTCCAGGGTCCCGTTGTGCACTAGCAACTTTAGAATCGGATGAATGCCTACAAGGAAACCGAGCACTGATTGGCATTCCCAGCAGAGTCCAAATTAACTGCCTGCAACTCCTGTAAGGATTAGCACACAAGAGATTCACTTAGTTACTCCTTACCAAAATGTCAGAAGTTACAGAGCATTGAATGAGATAGCAGTCACCTTAGCTAATCCTAAGGGAAATGGATTTGCATTTCAATCTTGGCATGCCATCTTGATGTAGTAAACTTCCTCCTAAGTGGTAGGTCCAGAGTCCTTGAGACAGTAGTTCCCAGCATGTGTTCTGTAACCTGTTGCCTGGATTAATTTTTTATGCTCTCCCATAATACTTTTTAAAATACTGCTATATTTTTCTTCATGTCTTTTCAAAGTAGTGTTTGATTGGTGAGCTAGTATTTCTGTAAGTTGCTAAGCTCAGGACATGGTCGTTAGTTACCAGTCAAGTATGTGCCTTCCTAAAGTTTTCCAATTTATAAATTGTTATCATACATAGGCAAAGTCATCTGTAGAATAGTATTTAAGTTCAATACTGCTTAGTTAGGGTGAGGTTATTTAAGATTACTAGGGAATTTTTGCTTCTAAACTATTTAAAGATTTTTTAAAAATTTATTTATTTGACAGAGAGCACAAGCAAGGGGAGCGATGGGCAGAGGGAGAGAGAGAGAGAAGCAGGCTTTCTGCTGAGTGGGGAGCCCTATGCAGCCTCTATTCCAGGACCTTGGGATCACGACCTGAGCCGAAGGCAGACATTTTTTTTTTTTTTTTTTTTAAGATTTTATTTATTTATTTGACAGAGAGAAATACAGCCAGAGAGGGAACACAAGCAGGGGGAGTGAGAGAGGGAGAAGCAGGCTTCCAGCTGAGCAGGGAGCCCGACGTGGGGCTCGATCCCAGGTCTCCGGGATCATGACTTGAGCCGAAGGCAGTCCCTTAACCAATTGAGCCACCCAGGCGCCCTCGAAGGCAGACATTTAACCAACTGAGCCACCTGGGGTCCCGATTCTAAACTTTTTTTAAAAAAAATAAGGCTATTTTTAAGAATATGTTAAAGGGCATTTTAGATCTGACCAATAAGGTTTGTAAATTCTTACATCGGATCTAAGGTCAGGGGTGGATAGTCACAGGTTTATGGGATCTTTTGAGGTGCCTGTAGAATTTCAGGTGAAGATACTTTACTTAGCCTATTTGTTTTCTTTTTATTAAGTAATCTTTATGCTCATCGTGGGGCTTAAACTCACAATCCTGAGATCAAGAGTCATGTGCTCTACCAACTGAGCCAGCTAGGCATCCCTCTTTAGCCTAAGCCTGTTTCCTCTTCTGTGAAAGAAGGAATTTAAATATCTCCATGGGGGTTGTCTTAAAAATAAAAAAAATATAAGGCACTTGGAACCTAGTACAGAGGATTGCTTAAGGAGTGGATAGGGAAGGAGAATTTCTGAAAGAGATTGAGTAGCTTCAGTGGGAGATTGGCAGAGAACTATCAACAACACAAATCTCGAAACTTAGAGGGGACCAAAAGGTGTTAGTTGAATTCTGAATTGAGATTAGTGGTAATTTTAACAAGTGTACTTTCAGTGGAGGTTTGGGACCAGAAGTTAGATTGATTGGATTAAGGAGTGAACATGCAGTGAAATGTTGACTGTCCTTTACAAAAGCTTAGTTTGAAAAGATACTGTACTGTTTTTTTAACCTGTACCATCTATCCTGAAGGTTCACATTCAAGGTAGGGCTTTTAGTCATTGTCAGCTATTTTAGATATATATATATATATATACAGTTCTGAAGTTTTATCTCTATGCCTTCCCTGGGTACTTAATGCCAGATTTGAGGAAAGTTTAACATCTTAATATTTTTATTTTTGATAAGTTGTTTGGTAAGAGATAGGATTAAGTAGCTTTTCTTAAAAAAGAAGCCAGCTTATTAATGTTGAGAGTTGGAATAGAGATGCAGCATTTAGACCAGAGTTGGTATGTCTTTGTGTTTTACTCTGGGAGATTTCAAACATTCAGAAAAGTAGAACTCTGAAAAATATCCATCAGCCAGCTTCAATAGTTAAGATTTTGGCCATTTTCTTTCTTTTTTTCCTCCCTCAACCCTTCTTTCTACTCCTGGATGGACTGTTTACATTACAGATCTCATCATTCTACCTATAAATACTTTAGTAAATATCTCAGAACTTATTTATTTTATTATTTTTTGAGATGTTTATTTGACAGAGGGCGTGCATATGAGTTGGGGGAGGGACAGAAGGAGGAAGTCCTTGAGAATCTCCTTACTGAGCTCAGGGCTCCATCTTAAAACCCTGAGATCATGACTTGAGCCAAAACCAAGAGCTGGATGCTCAATCAACTGAGCCACCCAGGTGCCCCTTATTTTATTTATTATTATTATTATTTCTTTTAGAGAGGGAGAGGGGAGGAGGGGGAGAAGAAGAAGTAGAGAAAAAAATCTCTAGCAGACAGGGGACTTGAACTCACAACCCTAAGATCATGATCTGGGCTGAAATCAGGATTTGGATGCTTAACTGACTGAGCCACCCAGGTGCCCCAGAACTTATTTTAAATACAGTAATATAACCACTATAATATCACATCTGACAAAATTAACAGTAATTGAGAAAAGGGATTCACCAGCTGCTGGATGATACCAAAAAGCTAACAAACCACTAAGTCTTGCCACTTAATATTGTGAACTTGTGGGCATTGGTCTCTTGCTTGCAAATCTGATTTCCCTTCTCCTCCCACACACGCCCAGTTTCTTAGATGTGATAAGCACCTGTAGATTAAGATTCCTTGGAATCAAAGCTGTTCCTAGCCTGGTCAAAAAGATACCTTATTTTTTATCAATGTAGACTTTTATTGTATCTTACTGTTCACTCCCCAGCATTTTATACTCATATTTTGAGTTCTTACTTTTTCACTTAACTATTTGACAAGATAAAAAACGTTTTTTCTTTTATTTTTACATATGGAAATCTCAAGTAGCCAGAGGAGTCTGCTCTGTAATCGGTAGATGGGTGAATGAAAACTTGTAATAGTTGAGAAATTGTTTTCTGCCACAACCCTGAGCTTTGATTTTTTAGGTCAGTTTATCATTTCTTCTGTTAACTGATTCTCAAAAAAATTTTTTTCAAATCAAAATAAACACTATTCTAAAGATAGGGTTTCATAAGCATTTTTTTCCCTACCTATAGATGAGAATCTGTCTTCTTTTTCAAAATTTTTTCTTAATGTGCATCAATAGGAGGGATGATTTCATCATAAGGAAGAGGATTCCAGGGGGACATGGAACACATTTATATTTTTTATTTTGAAATAATTATAGAATCACAGGAAGTTGTAAAGATGGGTGGACAGCACATAGATCCTTTGTGCCCTATTTTCCCCTTACTGGTTGCATATTACATAACTATAGTACATCATCAGAACCAGGAATTTTACATTGGCACATTGTGTGTGTGTGTAGTTACAACTTTAATTACATGTGTAGCTTTGTAATATCACCTCAGTGGGGATAAAGTATTACTCTGTCACTACACAGACCCCCCCCCCGACCCCTTGTAGTCCGACCACTTCCTCCACTCTGTCCCTAACCTGTGGTAACCACTAATTTGTTTTCCATTTATATGATTTTGTTATTTTGCAAAAATTTATAAATGGACTCATAAAGTATGTCATGTTTTGAGACTGGCCTTTTTTTACTCAGCATAATGCCCCAGAAATCCATCCAAGTTGTTGCATGTGTTGGTAGTACATTCTGAAAAAAAATTTTTTAAAGTAATCTCTACATGTAATCTCTCCATGGGGCTGAAATTTAACACACCAAGATTAAGAGTTGTGTGCTCTACCCACTGACCCAGTCAAGCACCCCCATTTAAAATAAAAATAAGTGCCTTCTTTACTCAGTGTACCAAAATTCAGTCCATTGATAGCTGCCCAACCTCAGGTTTAAAAAGGCTTATAGATTTTATGGACTTACTACAATATAAATATATGTAATATATATTTACAAGCTTTAATAAATTAGTTACATTTACATTACAAAATTACCATTAAAGCACAATTAGTCTTTTTAAAGTAGGTGACATATTTAAATTAAATATAAAGAGCTTATATGGGGCATCTAGATGGCACAGTTGATTAAGCGTCTGACTCTTGGTTTCAGCTTAGGTAGTGATCTCAGAGTCCTGAGATTGAGCCCTTTGTCGAACTCCATGCTCCGTGTGAAGTCTTCCTCAGTTTCTCTCTCCGTCTCCCTCTGCACACACCCCCCCCTCCCCGCCCCAGCTGCCCCTTGTGCACACAAACTCACTCTTTCTCTCTCAAATAAAAATATATAAATCTTAAATAAATAAATATACAGAGCTTACAGACATTAAATTTACAAAGCTTAGAAGTGGTAGAAGACCAGAGTTCACTGTTTATCCTGTCTTATAAATGGCTTTTCATTTAAATGGGAAAAATTTGAGTGAGCTGTTCTTTCTGATTTCTTAGAAAGAAAATTACAAGAATGGCACAGAGACCTCTTAAAGACCCCATTTACTATCCTTTAGCATTTTGGCACATCACTGTTCGTGAGTGAATGAATCTATCAATCTGTCCATCTATCATTCCATATATGCATACATACAGATAATAATTTTTTTTTTTAAGTCTTTGGGCTTAGGTTGCATGTATCATGACCCTTTACCTTTAAATATGGCAGTATGTAATTCTACAAGGCAAGGATATTCTTTTTTTTTTCTTTTTAAGATTTTTAAGTAATCGGTACGCCAAATCTGGGGCTTGAATTTAGAACAGTTGCATGCTCTATTGACTGAGCCAGCCAGGGGCCCCACTACAGCAGAAGGATATTCTTACACAACCCAGCACCTTTAACAAATTGAGGGAATTTAGCATTGATACAATATTTTTGCCTACTACAGCTCTTTTCTAATTTTATCAAATTTTTTTTCCTTTTCTTTTCCCTCCCTCCTTTCCGCAGTCTACTTTAGGAATGGATGTTAGTTGTCTTTTAACTTTAATTTTCTCTAGTATGGAACACTTTTTCAGCTTTTGTCTTTTATGACATTAACATTTTGGGGGAATACAGGCCAGTTTATAGAATGTTCCTACGATTGGTTCCCCGTGATGAAGTCCATTATTGCCTGGAATACCATAGCAGTGATAGATATTCTATCCTCAGGGAATTTAATCTAAAAAATGTAGTGTCCATCAGTATTTCATTAGTGGTGTTAATTTTGATCACCTAGTAAAGATGTTACTCAGTTTCTCCATTATATGGGTTCTGTCTTTACCATTACAGATAATAAGCAGTCTCTGGGCAGATGCTTTTAGACTATGTGAATATCCTGCTCTATTAAACTTGGACCCAAAGGTTTAGAGAACCCAAAGATTAAGGTTCTTACTGATTTCTTGTCCAAACTAATCTTTATTTTGATGGTTCAAAGTAAGAATCAGCCTTGCGAAATTATCTTGTCCTGAAAATTCAGCTTAACTTTGGAAACACTTATTTACTTACTTATTTTATGAGTTGGATCTGTATGTATTGCAAATAATCATTGCTAGTGTGTGTTAACTTAAAATGTTTAAAAAAAAAAAACAAAACAACCTCTGAATTTATTTTTAATCCTTTGCTGCCCTCTGCAGGTGTATGGATATAAATCTTTGGAGCAAGGTAAATACTCCTAATACTGCAGTTCCTAAGGTGATATATACAAAGCTGTTGAGAGCCAAAGAGCCAAAGTTGTAATAGTTTCATACATTTATGATGTGCTATTATAAATTAATGACTTTAGAGTCTTGAAATTGGTAGTTTTAAAACTGTCTTCCTAGAGTATGAAATGTATTATTGAAGTGATCCTTAGTCCTAAATTTTTCATAAGGTTTTCAGCATTTTCGAAGGACAGCTGTTAACATTATTGCAGTGAAACTTGATTTACAGATCTCATAAGTAATTTAAAAAGTATATACACATACATATTTGTCTATATGAATGATATATAGATCAATTTTAAATTGCTATATTTTTAAGATGTTAACTGCCTTTATGCAGAAAGTATAATTATCGTTATGCTAAATTGCAAGAAATAGCTGTAGTTAAATAAAATCAAAATGTACATTATTAATTTTCCCAATTTTAAATATTTTTTAAGATTTAAATTTCACTGAATTCGGTTTTAACTATTATTGTGAGTCAGACTATACAGTTTTAATATATGATTGGAAAATCTGTATTTGGAAGTGGAGTTTTTTAACTAGAAGGATTTATTATCCGTTTATTCATGAAATGTGTTTTTGTTCAAAATACGGTATTAAATGTAGCTATCTTAGATCTACGGTATGGTTGTAACTTCTGCTTGAATGTATTGTCTGCCTTCTGTGCAGGTCTGTGTAGGTTAAAAAACAGTTGTAGATGAGAATTGTTTCGTTTTGCTTTGTGTTTGAGTACTTTCTACCTTAACTATCCTCTGAATTGCCATTAACTGCAGTAAGATTTTCACGTTGGAGTGAAGTGGGATATGGTCAGTTTTGCCTAATTTCCTCTATTAGCAAATGAATAGTAGTCGAAGTAATTGCATTTTGAGTTAACACTTGCAGTATGAGCCAGGCACTATATTAAGAGCAAATAAGTTCAGTCGTAAAATACACATAAAGTAGCTCAGCATTCCTAACTCATGTCACTTTGGAAAAGAGCCATATGTTTCTGTTCTTAACTATCTTCAGATCAAGAATGTATAGTCAGATACTGTGTTCAAAAGTTACAGGCCAGTTCTGTAGGTTTTCTAATCATTTTCATCACAAAATGCATATTTGGATTTCTTTAGTTAAAATTTTGCCAGCAGAATTAATGGTGAAGAATATGTGTTGTGTATGTCTTTCAGTATTTGTGCATTCAACTGATAGGAATCTAAGAAGAAGCACATAAGAGCTTTTGACTCCTTTGATTGTAATGCCATTAAAGTAACTGGGAAAATGTCACTGGGGAAAAAAAAACTAAAAAAAAAGTTAAGCCATTTGGTGGTCCAGCTTGTTTTACTTTATTATTTCTGTAGTACTTTATTTAAAAGGAGGAAACTGGTCCAGTTTCAACAAAAACAAACAGGATGAGAAATAATACTGGCTGATAATTCCTAAAAGCCACTTCCTCTTTGTAACAGTTTATTTAAAACAATATATAAACAAATTCGTTTAGAGGGTTTCTTACTGACATTTCATGAAATATTGTAGTTTTCCTTCAACATGGGTTTGTTTTGGTTTTGTTTTTAAAGACAAACCTATTATTTAAAAACGAAACAGTTTCCTTGGTAGGTGGGGGTAGTGTTGAATTACTGTGATATAGAATAATACCTTACTGGGGAGAGGCTTTATTATTTCAAGAATTCAATTTCAGATTGTATTTGTTCTTGTTTGCTTCTCTTGCTGCAATACGTGCATTTTCTGTCTTACCAGATAACAGAACTGTTGTATAAGGATGGACGTTATTGCCAGGAGCCTCCAGGACCAACGGGTAGCGTTTCAATTTCGATGATTGTAACTTATCCACAAATCCATTCTTCTGTGTAATGGTGGGCTAGAAGGATTACAGCAGTAAATGTTTTCTTTTTGAAAGTGAAATTTGAAAACATTTGATTATAAATCTTTATACTGATAACCACAACATTTTGAGATCTCTGAGGTGTTTGGTTTTTAAAGATAGGGTTGAAGGCTTTTTCTGGTTCGACACTGAGGAAATGCTTCTTAACAGCACCTGCGAAAATAGGCTTGAAAATAGGCTTAAAGACCAGTCATTCTTAATGTTTGTTATTTTAATGTTTTGGAGGTATAGTTAATTTTAAATGTGTAAAATAGTAAAAGATCTTTAGGTTTTTTTTCCCACTTAAATATAATCTATTACCCAAAATACATTATTTTGACATTTAATGATTTTTGTTTTCCATATAATGAAGCCTAGAATATATGGTTTTCTTTAAGAAGGCACCCTTCTTGAAAGTTCAGATTTTCTATCCTAGGTATTAACACATGGCCCTATACATTTTATGCTTGAATGCATAGGAAAATTACTGTTGTTACAAAACATCTTTGTTAATCTTGGTTTTTCATTGGCTAATAGGCAGCTCTCCACAGGATCACTGTATCTGCTTATTAAAATTATTTAACTTTCTATATTCAACATTTGACAGTCATTTCTAATTTTATGTCCCTAAATATTGCCCACAAAAAATTAGTGCAGAAATGTGTACAAGGCATTTATTTATTCTTCCTACTCGTGATTTGGACAGGAAAGGGGTAAGGCCTTGGGCAGGACCACTTCTGTCATAGAGTGGTGGAAAAAAATAGATTGAAGTAAGATTCAGTACTGAAAAGCTGTCACTCGGTCTGAAAATAATTAATATTCCTTTCACTCACCAGTTAGATATGTGCTCCTAAACCACATAATCTCTATGCCTCAGTGATCAGTGTTGCCATTTCAGAGCCTCTCATCAGGGTGACATCTCACACCAAAATGATTTCTTATAAATTAATCTTGATAACATGACAGTCTCAGTAATTTTAGTGGAATGCTTTCTCTTGTTTTTTTCCACAGAAGCTATTGGCTATTTTCTTTATAACTTGATTGACAGCATGAGTGACTCAGAGGTACAGGCCAAGGAGGAGCGTTTGAGACAATACTTCCATCAGCTGAAGGAGATGGTACCATTTCATTTTTTGCTATATAATGCCTGTCCTGTCTGACATGTATCTATTAGATTTGAAATTGCTGCTTTTAAGTACAACCAGACCACTTCTCAATGACATACACGAGTTGGAGACTTAAATTATGTCTGAGATAATTTCTGTTAGACAAATTTCAGTTTGGTTGTCTAAAACTCAGCCTGTTTTTGTTTGTGTGTGTGTGTGTTTTTTTTTTCTTTCTTCCTTTCCCTTTGTACAGAATGTAAAAATTCCTGAAAATATCTACAGAGGCATTCGTAATCTACTGGATAGCTACCATGTTCCTGAATTGATTAAGGTGTGTGTGAAATAGTAATCAGCTTTTTAAAATGCTTCATTGATATATAAAAGCATGTTAAAATTGTATTTAACTACGATACTGTTTGGCCAAAAACAGTTTACTTAAATGGCGACCATTAAAAGAAAGCTTTTCATTGATGGTTGGTAAATACTGTTTATATATTGAAGGATATGTTTAAAATATTTATTATCATGGTTAAGTATGAATAGAATTTCTGGAAGATTTTGAAAGATGGAAAAAGAATAAAATTAGATGAAACTTCTGAAATTTGCTTTTGACATTTGCCAATATATTTTTCCATGTATTTTCTAATTCTAATTTAAATCTCAATTTTAGGATGTTTATGTATTGGTTGAAAGAGAGAAGATAGACTCTCGAAAAGTAAGTAGGTCTTTTGCGTAGATTCTACATGCTATAGCTACCACATTTAAAAAGAATTCTAGGTTGTGTCCTTGTAAAAACAAGTGGTTCCTAACATTTTTGTCATCAGTATACATCTGAGAAGTTTGTAACAGCTATTCCCTATCTCAGACAAATCAGTAGTATCTAAGAAATTGGCGTATGAACTTCAAAAGTCCCTGGAGTTCATCCACAGATCCTCAGATTAGTGTCCTTGATAGCATTTATGACATCTAGGAAAGGTCACCTTAAAGGGAAGAGTGACAAGGGGTGCATTTTCTTTCTCTAGTAAATTTCTTTCCTTTTCTTTCTGTTCTGTAGACTATGCAGCTGCCATCGTCTGTTTTGGAGTCTACACTTGAAAAACTAAAAGCTGAAAATCAACCTATAAGAGATGTCCTAAAGAATCTCATACTAACGCTTTGCTCAGAAGAGGTAACATTTGTTTAAATATTTCCGATGTGCTGTTAAGATAAAAAAAAAAATTTTTTCATAGATAAAAGTAAGCAAAGCGGAATATAATATTTATGATTTTCACAATTGATTATTGTACGTCATGTGTGTGAAGAATGCAATTAAATGAAAGGTTAACTAATTTCAGCTACACCTTGAATGGCATGTTTTCGGGTTGCTGTAGTTTGTTTACGATAATCTGCAAAGTGAATGATAGTAACAGCCGTGATAGGTTTATCATACATGCCAAATGTCCTTTCAAGCCATGGCTCCGGTCTCTTATATCTAGATTGTCAAGCAACTGATACATGCAGTAGTCATTTGCAAGTCAAATATTACTGGGTTGTTAATGCAGGGATTGAAATTCCATTTTCCTGCTGGAAAAAAGCTGTTTCTGAGATAAAGGGTCTCTTGCCTTTTTTCAGCAGGCGTCCAGCTGTACTTTGTGTTCATTTTAGAGTGTGTCTGCAATTTGTGGTATTTCACTAGACTTCCAGTTTCTACTTCAGCATGATTTGGTCATATGCCTGTATTTTGGGGGTGGGGGGGCGGGGAACATAGCAGACTTTAAGATTATAACATAGTACTGTTGATTTCTAAAATATTTTTTCACTTTGCTTGGATATTAAACTAGACTCTGAGGAACTTTGCCCTGATATATAAATTCCTGTGTATGGAAATTGGACTGTGATTTGGGGCTGGCTGGGTACATATTTAATTTGGATATCTTTTTTCTAATACCTACAAGGCTAAAATATCAAATTTGGCACAACAGCTTGTTTTGCATTACATGTAACAAATCTTTTAAACCCCACAAATGTATTTTGCCTGCTTTTTGAAAGGCGAATAAAAACACAGAGGAGGAAGGTAAAGTAAATAACATGGATCCATTTGTTTTTAAAGTGTTATTAACTTTTTCTGCATTCTGGATGCTCAGCCTAGAGGTTGTACATTTTTACTTTTGTATCTCTTCTTTTTTACTTCTGTCCTTTATCTTAGAACATGCAAAAAGCTCTTGAATTGAAAGCAAAATATGAATCCGACATGGTTGTTGGTGGCTATGCTGCTTTAATAAATTTGTGCTGTCGACATGATAATGCAGAAGATGCATTGAACCTGAAACAAGAATTGTGAGTACCCTGGCACTGAAGCAGATCGTCAGCGTTTATGCTGATAGACAGTTCTTGATGGATCATGCAAATTGAATATTACTTTTACAGAATGTAATTTTTTAAAAATTCTTTTATTGTCAGTGTTATTAAAATTTCATACTATGCCTCCCTTTGATTAATTATGACTTGTTTTCCACAAGGAGTGCTTGTTTAGGTATGATAAGACATCCTGTCCCTTAAAGCCAAGGTTTTTTTCACCACTGACTATATAACTGCATATCATAAAAGGGGTGATGGTAACTACTTTATAAGGCTTAACGTTTCCCTTCCTCAACTGTAGTGAACAACATTCTGTCCATTTCTCAGGTATCTTTAGTTTCCCATCCTGATAGTTATTAACGAAAAACATGTCCTTTTGAGTATTTCAATATTTATGACAAAGTTAGAATCCCCTAAAGTGCAGTGAAGCAAAAAAATTCTTTCATTTGTATCATTTGCAGATGGGGTGATGCAAATATATGTGTAGTGGTAGATTTTACTTCTTTTGTCACTTTGAATATAATTATATGTGCATTTGAATATGGCCTCAAAAATACACCTTTACTGAAATGTAGAGGCCTATGTTAATAACAATTCAGAACAACTGATGCGTTTTTGAAAAGGGTAAAATGGCTGTTGCAGTTCTTTTCACAGTCAACTTTTAACATAATAAAAATGTGCCTTTAATTTTCAGTGACCGTTTAGATTCATCTGCTGTCCTTGACACCAGCAAGTATGTAGGCCTCGTAAAAGTATTGGGAAAACATGGCAGGCTCCAAGGTAAGCCTCTGCACATAAAGGAAATATGTGATGCAAGTATCTTGCCACTGAAATAACATGCGAATTGATATTAATGGTATATCATGTCCTGCAAAGTGCTTGAACACTTTGCATACAAATTTGCATGTGAATCCATCCAGAGCTGCATGGACAGTGTAGGCCATTAGTTTTAATGGATTGGCAAGCTTGTCATTTACATTTGCACAGCTCAGTGCTTTTTGCATTTCTACAGCTAGTTTTTATTAGCTTTGCTGTTTGGATTGAGTTTGAAGATCATGACTTATGGCACAATTTGCTGATATGCCTGCACTAATGGCTTTGTTTTTGCTTAAGAACGTCTGAAGGCTGAACATAAAACCTATAAACATAACCTTTATTTAAGAATACGAATTTTGCTGTAGTCTTTGTCTTAACTTTTAATAACGTTACCAAAAATACATGCTTTAGTAAGTTTTTATTTAGAAGTTTGCAGGGAAAACCTCATTGATTATATATACCTGATATGCATTCGCTCATTGTTGAGATAATGCTAAGCCTGATTACTTACACTTGATCATATGTTCTTACTGTTGCTTGTTTCTTACATTTCTCATTGGGTTATATTTTGAAACTTATTTTAGCCTTCCTCTCTTCCTTTTATTTCTAGAGGAGAATTTTTAAAAATTTTTACAGTGAACAGTGTGTGGAGGAAATACTTGATTTAAATACTGGATTTTCTAGGAAGTCTTTCTAAAAGAGAAAACTATAAGGTTTAGCCTGCTTTTCTAAAATCACTTTTTGTAAAGCGTCAAAACATTTTGTCTGTGCAATAATTAAGAACAACATTATAAAAATGCACTTATTCCATATCCTAAAATGTTTGTTTCTGCCTTCCTAATGAAGCTTAATGAATCTAATGTATTAACGTGCAGTCTTTTGGAAAGCTTTCATTGGCTCTGCTTGGCTAATTAGTATCGACATAGCAAACAGGCCCTATCGGTATCAGACCATTAGTCTGGCTGTATATACAGTGTAAACACATCTTTATTATCTGGCCTCCTGACAAGCCATCTGCTGGAGAAACAATGATGTGATTTAGCAGATGTTAGCTCTGAAGGATAAAAGCATCCATTTAGGAGGCTCTTACAGCTATAGGGCAGACCGTACAGGGTTATGTGGTGCAGAGTGGGCACACAGTCCCTATCTATAATTTGTAGTCAAAGTTGCAGGGAAATGATAAAACCATGCTATTGTGGATTTATAATTGTAGTCTCGTTTAGAAATGCAAGTAGTAATTAACTTGAAATCGCCATTATACACTAGAATTTACATTCCTGCTGGGCTTGAAATGCTGTTTTAATAGCAGTTTGTTTTCCCTACATGAAATTACCTAAGGGTCTTTTGTGTTACTTCATTGTAGATGCTATTAACATTCTAAAGGAGATGAAAGAGAAGGATGTTCTTATCAAAGATGCAACAGTCTTGTCCTTTTTCCATATCCTAAATGGCGCAGCTTTAAGAGGTGAAACTGAAACAGTGAAACAGTTGCACGAAGCCATCATGACTCTAGGGTTAGCGAATCCGTCCACTGCCTTAAGTTCCCCATTGGTCACTCTGTATCTGGAAAAGTAAGTTAATTGAATTTTGAATTTTGAATGTTGGCATTAAAATAATGAGTCTGATCATCTGGAGCATATGTTTTGTCGGTACCCTGTGCTCCTTGGAAGCCTTGGAAGTTATTTGCCACAGAATAAGAGGCCTTAATACGGACTGGTTGACCTTTAAAATGACCAGCAGCCCTGTGGTCTTTTTCTGTGGGGTGTGTGATGATAGTATGTGAAATTGAATCTAATTTTTCCCAATTTTGAGCCTTATAGGTGTTAATTATTAATAAAAGAAGGAAAGGATTCTCTGGGGCTTTTGACTATGCATTGTGACTGTCCTTCAAGTAATGATGTAGCAGCATCTGATCTTCAGTGCTCCTTTTCTGCATGGGATATTTGATTTTAATAGCGTGTGCCAATACAGTGAGTCTAGCTTCCATTAATACTATAGAAGATGTCTCTGCGCCTGATGGGGAGGAAGATGAATTTTGTTGTTATGGTGAGGTTTACAGAATTGGAAATTTTTAAATTTGAAATGCTCAAGTTGGTGCCCAATTGAAGATACTGTTTGTAATGCAAATCATAAAACTCAACCCTACATTCTTATAATGAGTGAAACATTTTAGTAAGACCATTAAGCACCCTTTATTATCTTGTTTTCTTTTGGCGTTTGGTTTCCCTTTTTTTTTTTTTTTTTCTTAAATTTCGTAGGTCTATCTTCTTTGTCATCTTTTTCATGGCTTAATGTAGTTTTTAATATGCATATTTTGTGATTGAGATTTCCTGACTTTATTTATTTTAATTCCAGTGTAGTTAACATGCAGAGTTATGTTAATTTCAGGTGTACAGTGATTCAACACTTCTTTATATTGCTCAGGGCTCATTAAGATAAACGTGTGGGATTTTTCTGATTTTAGTATGGATGTGACCCTGTTGGTGCCAGGAGAAAAGTAAAAGATATATTGCAATAGTTCTTATATTCTTCCCAAATTTCTGGTAGTTTTTCTTTATTTATTAGAGGGTATAATTAATTGAATATAATGAATGGTTTAGTATTAAATTAAAAATGGGAAATAAAAATCATCTCAGCTCCATGTTAGGAAATGTAGGTATACATATTTATACGTAATACACAGATACATCCACTGTATGTTTGATGAAATAATTTCTTTGCCATCTAGTTGAAAAACAGTTGATCAAGGTAGGTGATTGGCCAGATCGTAATCTCTACAATCTCAGCATAACATCCTTAAAGAAATAGTGATTCAAACAGTTGCTGTGTTACTGAATTCTCCTGTTCACAGCCAACTGTATATAGAAATCCTATAATTAATATGCTTCCTACTAGAATTTTTTTGATTATTTGAAAGACCCATCTCTGCAAATTGCATGTGGAGCCTGCATAGGGATTTGAAAGAAATGGGCCCAGTGCCCAGAAGAATTAGACCCTCCTCCACTACTGGGCAAAAATAAAGTAATTAACAATGAAAATGAGGCCATGGTAGAAAAGTATCTTACAAATAGAAATACTTTGAAGACAGAGAAGACATGAAAGTTTTCTAAAAGAGGTCTGCAGATGGGGCTCATGAACCAAGGAGAGCTTACCCACAGGGAAATGGAAATATCATGGAATTCAGATGTTAACCTGGAACATGCTCTGTGTTTATGATTGTAGAGTACAGTCAGAGATGTGTATGTCTCAGTAAAATGTGGCTGTCCCTATTTAGTATCTTTTCTTTTATGGTTTCTTAACCACTTTTGGATATATCAAGAAATTATTACCTACTATTTTGTTTTTTTTGCTATCTTTGTCTTGCAGGGGCAGTCTCCATGGCAAGATCTTTCAGGTTATTGTAATAAAAAGGTTTTGTTGACTGTTACAGAGTCATCAGCATAATGAGGAGGAGATAAAGGAAATTTCATGTTTATAAAGTAGCAGAAAACAGTGGTAGCACTTCTAGTCTGGGATATAAGTTGGGGGGAAAACTGTCTTTGAAAACTTTTTTTCAGTTGTGCTTTCCCTAACTGATGGAAGATTACTAATTCAGAATCATGACAAGTGCAGTACAGGGATTAACTACACTAGCCTGCCAACAAGTCCACATGTATTTGATTTGATTAAATATGTTTAATCTTTCGTAATATTATGTAATTGACCTCAGCAGGTATGAGCTCATCTGGAGAATGAGCCTTATTTATTCAAACTTGAGATAAAAGTATGAAACACATTTCAGAACATCATACAAAATCTTCATCTTTTCATCCAAAGACAAGCGTCTTTTTGGAATGTCACTGCAAAGACTCCAAAGAGACCGTCACTTAAATATTTGTAATTCTGGAACAAATCCATGAACTTGCGTTTTTTAGAAAGATGATCTTTAAGATTCAGTAAGATCTTAGTTTTGAGGCTGACTTTTCTAGCAGTAAATAAAACACAGGAGAAAGTAAGCCTGTGTCATTTTGTTACTTGGAAAATATATAAAAAGCTTTATGGGTGTGGGGAAAAAATACATTTTGTTTCTGTTTAAATTGGAAAGAAGTTGGTAAACTGATCTGTTTCTGTATTATCACGATGATAATACTTGCATTGAATGGAAAGATATGCAGAGTTGAACAAAACTTTCATGTGCTTCATTTACATTAGGATTATTTTATAAGCCACATGTCTACATGTAGTCCAAATGAATGTCATTCTAAACATTTTTTTGTAACTAAAAATTTTTTATTGAAATCGTACCTGATTCTGGAAGATAATTTGGGTCTTCCATATTAAGGAAGGAAAAAAATGCCTTAAAATAGGTTAAAAGAGCTTTTGATTAATCTTTATGCTATGGTAAGGAAATGAAATTAATAAAAATCTGGGCCATTAGGTTTAAAAGCATAAAAATATGTAGGGTGTAGTTTCAGATTCACTTGTTTTTTAGCTTATCTGTGTTGGTTTCATTGCATATGAAAAATATCTGAAGCTGTTTAACTGGATTATACAGTGCAAATGATCAAAGAAGCTTTAATTTCTGCTTTCCATTAAGGACTTTTCTGCGCTGACTTGTGCTATAATCTGTATATGCCCACATGCATTTCATTTAAGTGAATCATGGACTTTGTATACTTAATCCTCCCAGAACTCTTGCTAAGTTAATCTTGAGTTCTTCATAAAGGTCACAGTTTCTGTAAGATGAACCTATAATCATAAAAGTTTAAAAACTCACTGTAGCACTTTAAAATGTTCTATAAATGGGAAATACACTTTTTAAAATGCTGGCTATTCTGTCATATACCCTCCCCTTCAATTTTAGTGTCTTCATTTGTAGTGGATACTTTTATTATTTATGGGAATGCTTGCCTTCTAGAGTAAAACTCTTTATGTGCTGAAAGGAAATTAAGGAGGTTTGGCTCTTTTACTCCATTATTGCAATTAAGAATTTAGCATCATCAGTGCCAAAGGACAAAAGTGGTTCATTTGCCCTAGGGGGACAGGACAGTGATAAGATGATTTTTCGTCAAGGATCATTGGGTCGTAATTAAGTTACATTCATGGCTATTGCTTTTTGAAGGATGATTGGTAAATGACAGGCTTCATGTGCTTAGTACGGACAGTGTTCAGTAGGGTTTTTTCTGCCTCTGTCAGAAAATCCTGTTGAGCCTGATAATGTAAATGTGGCATTTTATTCTGAACAAAAGAGCAGGGAAATGAGCTATCTTGTCTAATCATTCAGTTGTTTAACACCGACTTCCAGTTTAGACTCAATTGGCTGGAAAGCACTTGACATGTGAAGTTAGTGCTGTTCGCAACGCATGTTTGAGTAAATTTTAAAGTAAGTGACAGCTAAATTGTACCTAGGGAAATTACAAAGCCTTCAACACAGTTAATTTTTTGGGGAGGATTAGTTGTAATTGCAACACCAGTCTCCTTGAAGATTCCTCATTTATAGATGATGAACAGGGAAAAAAAAACATTTAGCTCTTTCAAAGGCTGGTTCTCTTAACAGAATAATTTTTACGAAGACGCTGGTTTCTCTTGAATTGATTTCTCTCCACACCTCACAACTAGATTCAGATTTATAGAACAGTTTGTTAGAAGAGTGTTGAAGTGGGTTTTTTTTTTTTTTTGCCTTGTTTTAAACTTTCTTTCTCCCCCAAACTCCCCTTTTCTCTAGTGATTTCAGATTTTGAGAGCTTTTCAAGTCAGTAATCCCTTTAGGTAAATTGCCACTTCACTAACACTTTATGCATAATGTTGAAGCACTTTATTCCAATTAAAAATCAATATTTGTCACTTTTTTGTAGTTTAAATTAAGTATACTCTGGATTAGAAAGTAAGTTACTATAAAGAGATTAAGTTGAAGCTGATGGATGAATAGATGGTTGTCACTAGTCATTCTTGTTCTAACAGTTACGGGATCGTGTGAAATGCATTTATGGTTTTTTCCTGTTAGGTATGGTGAGGAATTTGGCTTAGGAGTGCTTTGTTTCCTGGTATCTTTGTGTGGATATTTTTATGATTGGTGGATGCCTCCTATAAATGTATGTCCAGTATTTGTTTTTCTGTCAGGGACATTAGAGCATACTTTAATTCCATTAATAATGACTAAAATCAAAGATGGTATCACATTTGCCATATGAGCTTCAAGCTTGCAGTTTGAGATGTTCCTCCATGAAATAGTGCAAAGTTTGTAGTGGGGTATATAGGGTCGTGTTCCTTTAGAAAAGTGAATTGGAGATTTTAGAGTGTATTTTAATATGGGCCAAGTCCAAGTTAATAAGTAAAACTCTTAAGTTGTAAATCTTTTTTAAAAAGATTTGTTTACTTGAGAGAGTGTCAGTGCGAGAGAGCACAAGTTGGGCGGAAAGGCAGACTCTGCGCCGAGCATAGAGCCTGATATGGAGCTTGATCTTGTAACCCTGAGAGTATGACCTGAGCTGAAACCAAAGGTCAGACACTTAACCAACGGAGCCACCCAGGCACCCTAATAAATAAAACTCTCTTTTAACTGTTCAAATTATTTATTGGACTCAGCTTATGATATATATTTATTTGATAGACTCTTCCTTTTTCCTCTTCTACCTTCATGGACTCAGAATTTTGATAAAGATTATGTTAATTTGCATCAGTCAAAAAAATTTCAAATGATTGCTTACTTATTAGCATATAGTTTCATTCATGAAAATTATTTTATGTACTTCGTTGAGGTAGTTTGGGGAGGGTCTAGTCATTGAAAAAAAAGTCAGTGGGTTTGCCAAGTTTTTTTTTTTTTTTTTTTTTTGTTTTTTTTAGAGATACCAATATGTTATAGAGTTGGTTTTCCTTTAGCATTATTTGAAGTTTGTGATAGCAGTGGCTAAAATTTTTATCAGGAATGGGCTTAAAAATTTGTGACACGGGGGCGCCTAGGTGGCTCAGTTGGTTGGGCAACTGCCTTCAGCTCAGGTCATGATCCTGGAGTCCCAGGATCGAGTCCTGCATCGGGCTCCCAGCTCTGCGGGGAGTCTACTTCTCCTTCTGACCTTTCCCCTCTCATGCTCTCTCTCACTCTCTCAAATAAATAAATAAAATACTAAAAAAAATTTGTAACACATTTGTATATGAAGCTTTCAGAATTATGAATACATTGAAGTAAGCACAGAATCACAGGTTGTTTTGCATCCAGAATTAATGTTATTGGTAAGATTTCTTCAGAACATTCCTGTTGTTTAGGATTTTAAATCAACGTAGTTTTTTAAATTGTCCAGAGGAAGTCACAGAATCATCCTAGAGTATGGTACCTAGAAGTACACTGAGTGGTAAAGTGATGTCCCATGTCTCAGGTATAAAGCAGTTTCCACTGTTTCCCTTTGGCCGTTTTGCTGTTCTTGCTGACTTCATCCCGCCTAGTAGAAGTGGTACTTTAACATGATGATTTTCTCTGCTGGTGTGAAACATTTGAGTTGAAACTAATAAGCTCAAATTCATAGAACCTCACATTAGAGAACTAGAACTGGGAGGGAACCCACAGGTTCCTTGAGTTCAGCCATTGTGATAATCTGCTTTTCATCACCACTTCTGGAAATTTAGCACATGGCTACAGCCGAGCTAGGATTTATCAAGTGGGATTGATATATTTTTCATTTTCATCACCCAAATTTTTAAGCTTTAGTAGGAGAGATTAATGATGACATCATATTACATGAAAGATGAACATTTTTATCTCTTTTTAACATGATGTGATCCAAGCACAAGTCAGAATGTAGATGATAGGGATTGAGAAGAATGGACTAATTATTAGTTCATTTTTTTTTTCTGCCCAGTTCACGAGTTCATTTCTGTCATCAGTCCTCTTATATGAAATGTTTCATTGTAGATTTCTAACTCATTTTCTTGACAACCTGAGAGCAGTGACAGTGGTACTTAAAATTACTAACAAATATATGAATTATTTCCATTTTGCTATTCTTGTCTTTTCTGTTGTTGTTCTGAGCATATATAATCTTCAGAAGCATATATTTGGAGACCAAGGACTATTAACATGTCTCTTTGATTGACAGAACAATTATTCATTCATTTATTGATAGCTTTGACCTAATGTAGGGGAAATAGTCTAGTTTGGGAATTGATCTGAAAAAGCAGATCATACTCCTTTAAAAAAAAATCAGTATGTGTTAGTTGTTCTCTTGAAAATATCTTAGTAGTTTTGCATTAAATGGAATTGTAGAAGGCTGGTAACCGAACTTGTGTCTGAAGCAAGGGGAAATACTGATTATATAACGGTTTATATCATATGTGGTAGCGACTGTAGCATTTCTCTTGTATGACAGTAATCTAGCCTGCAACATCTACTTGCGGTTTTGAAATTAACCTGTAATTTAGTCTTCACCCCAAATGACAAAAATTCAAATGACTCTGTGGGGTGCCGGAAGATGCACTGTAAACAGGGCTTGGGAAGGGGATAAGGTAGAAAGCTCTGGCAGGATCGGCTCGCTTTCACTGTGTCAGGATTATTGCAGTAAAATTAACACTTCTTCGTGGTATTTTCCTTTCAGTACAGCTTAAAAGCTTAATCTAGATAAAATAGTAATTCAGTTTCGGGCAACATAACATTTGTATAATGGACCAAAATGTTAGGGCTTCACCAGAAATTTTAAAAATGCTTTCTTCCTTTTGGAAACTATTGCTGTAAGAGAAAGGTGTTTTCTCCATGAAGCTTGTTATGAGCTGTCACTAACCATGCGTCTCTTTCTATATTTCATACTTTCTTTTCAAAACTCTTGAATTAATTTCTTATTCCACATTGCACAACCTTACCAGGTTAAACAGGCAGCAGTGTTTTTACTAGAGCTTAATGTGCAAGTCGATGTAGTCAATGGGAAGTGGGAAGTGGAAGGCAGTGTCTTCCTCTGTTTACCCTAGTAACCTTCAGCAATCATTCAGCCTTTACATGCCTTAATTTTCCTCATCTGTTTAAAGGAGGGTGGCATATAAAATTGGATCACAGGATTTCTACAGGCTTTCCAAGGTCTTACATACTTCTCATATGGTCATTTTCCTTTTAAAGGAAAAAGTAGTTTTTGAGGACTCACAAGAATGTACTTCCACACTCTTGTTTAAGAAATTCTGACTTAAGATATGGAAATATCTTTCTTTTAATTCGTTACTACAGAAGAGAAACCTTGATTTTACAATGGGAAATAAATTTTTTTAAGATTTTAATTTTAAGTAATCTCAACATGGGGTTCAAACTTACAAGCCATGTTGTCCCAAGAGTCCCAGGCTCCAATGACTGAGCCAAGCAGATAAACCGGGAAATAATTTTTTAAAGCCTGCCTTCTAATGAGGGTTCTCCTAGAATTCACTGATCTTAAGAATGTTTGAATTTTAAGCCACAGTAAGTTTCTATATATATGAATCCTAAAGTTATTTTAAAAAAGATTTTATTTAGAGAGAGAGAGTGCAAGTGCATAGGTGTGTTAGCGTGGGGGTGGGGAGGGGCAGAAGGACAGGCAAACTCCCTGCTTAGTGTGTATCCTGATGTGGGGGCTCGATCCAGGACCCTGCGATCATGATCTCAGCTGAAACTGAGTTGGACCCTCAAAAGACTGAGCCACCCAGGCACCCCTGAAGTCAGATTTTTATTTTTTATTTATTTAAAAAAATTTTCTTTCTTTATTTGACAGAGAGAGAGAGACAGTGAGAGAGAGGGAACACAAGCAGAGGGAGTGGGAGAGGGGGAAGCAGCTCCTTCCTGATCAGGGAACCCGATGCAGAGCTCAGTCCAGGACCCTGGGATTATGACCTGAATTAAAAGCAGATGTGTCACAGTTGAGCCACCCAAGTGCCCTGAAATCAGATTTTATTTATAATAATCTCATAGAATGCCTTCATTTTTATTTGGACTTTTTTTTTTTAAGAGTGCTCTTTAGGGGCACCTGGATGGCTTATTTGTTTAAGCATCGGTTTTCTTGATCTCAACTCAGGTCTTGATCTCAGAGTCATGAGTTCAAGCCCCATGTTGGGTTCCATGCCCAACCAAAAAAAAATAAAAAGTGCTACTTAGCAAGTAAAATAATGAAAGGTGAAGGAGAGAAAGTAGAGAACTGCCAATGATGTCTGTACTCAGAATATTTATTTATACTATATAAGGATCGATTCTTTTTCCATTTTACCTTTTTTAAAGCTCAGTTGTATACATTTTGACTGCCCGTTATTGTGCCTCTGGATATATTTTATTCATTGTTTATATTTTGCTGTTTCCAAGGGGTGACTTTGGTGCTGCTCTTGAAGTTGCCATCGACTGCCATGAAAAGTATAAAGTATTACCAAGGATTCATGATATCTTATGTAAACTGATAGAGAAAGGCGAGACTGATCTAATTCAGAAAGGTTGGTCATCTCCAGTATCTTGCTGTAGTTGTTTCTCCTCTTTGCTTTTAATCTCGATGAATTGCTGTGAAGAGAAAATTTAACAGGAAGGGAAGCACATCCCGGGGAACTTTGTTATACTTCTAAAATAAAAAGGACAATATCAGGTAGATTTTCAGTGCTGTCAATGTCCTTGATTTTTTTTTTAAGATTTTATTTATTTATTTGACAGAGAGAGATCACAAGTAGGCAGAGAGGCAGACAGGGAGAGAGAAGGAAGCAGGCTCCCCGCCGAGCAGAGAGCCCGATGCGGGCCTCCATCCCAGGACCCTGAGATCATGACCTGAGCTGAAGGCAGAGGCTTTAAGTCACTGAGCCACCCAGGCGCCCAATGTCCTTGATTTTAATAACTGTTCATTTTGCAAACGTGCCTCTCTATTATTTTTTGCTCTGCTTCTTGGTAATCTGCCTTTTCTGAGGAGTTGTTCCCCCTTATTCTCCCCGCTTCTCTTTGAAGCTAGTCTTAGTTACTTACTGTCGTAAATGTATGCTGTCAGATAAGGAACGTGATGGAAAATTGGTTGATTTTATAGTGCTAGTTTTTAAGTTATTACAAATATTTGTTTTAAAGTTTTCTTATATTTATCCAGAACTTCAAGTGATGATTTATTTCTTTATATTTTTTTCTTCTACTCTCTAGCAATGAACTTTGTGAGCCAAGAACAAGGTGAAATGACGATGCTGTATGATCTGTTCTTCGCCTTCCTACAAACAGGAAATTACAAAGAGGCCAAGAAGATCATTGAGGTATGATTTTTAACTACAGTATTCCAATTGCACAGCTATTTAGACTCTTAATTGGAACATGTTTAAAAATTTTAACCTTTAATTACAGTTGTTCTGATTCATGTTAATATAATTCAGTCCCAATAATGGGGGCTGGGAGCGGGGACTCGGCCAGTTTCTTTATTGTATATAATTACAGTTCAGAAAAGGCAGCCTGGTTGTGTATTGAATTTGTTTCCTTACTTTGTTAAATTCACTTATGTATCAAAATGATATTTGCATATTAAATCTTGGATTGTAGAACAATTAAATTAAACTGGCATTCCTAGGTGTAAAGTTGCTAATCCTCTTTGCCAAGGAATTCTTTGTTCTTAAAAGCAGTGGAATTTAATTTGCTGCAGACCATGCTCAGATTTATTTGTAATGCTTGTCTACAAGTTAATCAGCCAAACAAGTGCTGTCTGCAACTGTTTGGCATTTAATTTAAAATTTCTTCCTCTTCTTCTCCTTTTCTTTTTTTTGAAACTATGGTAAGCAGCTTAGGGGAAATGGTAGGTGACAAACCTGGCCTGTTGAGGATTAGTGTATTTTATCTAGGCTTGATTGAAATTTTGCTTACTGAAATTGATAGGTCAAAGGGCAACTATAAAGTCTATCCAAATTACAGTTAACGTCACTATTGAACAGTTCTGTTTCCTCTAAATAAAACATTCCACAGAGGATAGACCCATTACCTTAAGAAAAATTACTTAATGTGAAATCAATAAAATCAATAATCCTGTTTCTGTCAGATCATACGTTGCCATTACTCTGCATCTTTTTCCAGAAGTTCCCGTGGCAGATGGGACACAAGGTGGTATTTGGCCTACTTATTTGTATATTGATGACTGCTTATCATGAAGTTGCAAATGTAGGCATATAGCCCTGAAAATTATTAGTTTCTCTTGAGGATTTTTTCTTTTTAAAGATTTTATTTATTTGACAGAGAGAAACACAGCCAGAGAGGGAACACAAGCACGGGGAGTGAGAGAGGGAGAAGCAGGCTTCCCCGCCAGGCAGGAAGTCCGATGTGGGACTCGATCCCGGGTCTCCGGGATCATGACCTCAGCCGAAGGCAGTCGCTTAACCAACTGAGCCACCCAGGAGAGAAAAGTACAAAAAGGGAAGACTGTGCAATTGATTTAGAATGTTCTTCTCAGTCTGTCTTACAACTCAGTCTGTCCTCCTGTCAGAGGGAAGTGGGACAAGCTATCTTGGGCAGGTTCTTCTGTATTTCAAGTAGTTCATCCGTATTTTCTAGAAAATAATATAAATTCTTTCATTAAAAGTGCCTGGTGGGGGCGCCTGGGTGGCTCAGTTGGTTAAGTATCTGCCTTTGGTTCAGGTCATGATCCTGGAGTCTCAGGATCGAGTCCCATACTGGGCTCCCTGCTTAGCAGGGACTGCTTCTCCCTCAGACCCTCCCCAGTTCATGCTCTCTCTCTCACTCTAAAAGTAAATGAATATTTAAAAACAAAAAAAGAAAAAAGTGCCTGGTGTGTCTGAAAATGCAGGAAGCTGTCTGCCTTTTGGTTATGCTGCTCTGTGTACCTGGTACTAGTATCAGCAGGGCACTGATCAGAAGGGAAATGAAGCTCAGGCATTCAGAAAATGGTGACGAGAGGCTTTAGAGTAGGAAACCGTGTGTCTCTTTATGTAGTAATCAAGACATAATAGGAAGAGCCAAAAGCGTAAAAGTGAGTTTTCCTCTTGCTGTCTACCTGCTAGTATGGTAACGAGCAGTTACTAAACCTTCTTAAGCTTCCTCCTCTATAAAAGGGAATATAGTATCTTTCTTTAAGATTCAATCACATAATGTATGTAAAGCAGCTTGCATGTTTCTGGATTATGGTAGTGATCAATAATATTAATTCTCTTTGCCCCTTAAAACCAGGGATTGTGTTATCTGCTTTACCCCACATCATTCACAGTATGATATTTAGCATAAAGGTACATGTTGTCACATGAATAGGCAAGAGAAAACTGCCTCTTAATTACTTTAAAGCTTTGCCAAATGCAATATCATTGAGTGTAATCATTTAGGGATGCTGTCTACTGATGACAGAATTTTCATAGTGGATGTGTACAGAATTGCTTAAAGGATAAAGAATGGCTTTACAGAACCCCTGTGGTATTCGGAGGTAGGACAGCAGGTGTGTGAAACATGGAAATATACTGAAGCATATTTCTAGCTTTTAATGGTTAGTTGGATTTGAATTAAAGTGGGAACTTGCTTTTTTCACTATTAAAATTCAAGATCTAGAATTTTCTCTTGTTTTCTAAGGATTATTGAAAATATAAAAAGTAATAAAAAATAATAAACTGTGGCTGTATCAGCATGTGAAAGAATATTATAAATACTGAGCAACATTTTTTTATCATTTCCAAAAAATGCAATAGTGTCTTATCAATGGGTAGATTTGCTCAGGTTGAGTTTCAAAAGCAAAATGTACAGTGAAGCTTTGTATTTCAAGCACTGTGGGAGATAAGATAAGCCAGTCATAAAAATGTTGATGTTAAATGAAGAAAGAAGAGGCAGGATTCAGTTTGTAATAGGACTCATGTTGCTTTTTAAATGAGCTGGTGTACATATATCGTGTATTATGTACAGTACATTTTGATAATGTCTTACATTATTTCCATGCGTGGATTATTATAGGAGAGGAGACTTGTAGCTGCTCTTCTCCTTTATACTTTTCTGTATTTCCTGCGTTTTTAGTAATGAGCATGTAAATTATTATACTCAGAAAAAGTGTATTCTTCCAAAAGAAAGAGATTAAGAAAGAAAAGTGAAAGTGAAGCTCCTTGAATGTGACATTAATGTGTGGGAATAATTAGTATATGAGACTGACACGTATTAACTGCCATAAGAAAAGTATGACTACTTCTGAGAGTTCAAGGACGGAACTTATTCCCAGTGAAGGAATATGGGCAAGACTCTGGAGGAAATGGAGCATCGGTGCAGGGGTTGATGCATATGGTATTCTTTAACATTCGAGAGTTTGATGAGGCTGCTACAGGTATTAGAGGTCAAGCAAAGAAGTAGAAAGGGGAAATCTCTAAATAGTTCTTTTTCCCCAGCTCATTGAGGTATCATTAACAATGTAACATTGTTTCCATTTAAGGTGTACAGCTTGTTACGGGCGCGTGGGTGGCTCAGTTGTTAAGCGTCTACCTTTTGCTCAGGTCATGATCCCAGAATCCTGGGATCAAGTCCTACTTGGGGCTCCCTGCTCAGCAGGAAGCCTGCTTCTCCCTCTTTCACTCCCCCTGCTTGTTGTGCTCCCTCTCTCGCTGTGTCTCTCTCTGTCAAATAAATACAATCTTTTTTTTAAAAAAGATGTACAGCATATTAATTTGATTACTTATATTTTACTAAATGATTACTGCAGTAGCATTAGTTAACACTTCTATCACTTCACATAATTACCATTTCTTTTTTGTGATGAGAACATTTAAGATTTACTGTCTTAGTGGGGCACCTGGGTGGCTCAGTCAGTTAAGTGTCCGATTCCTGATTTCAGTTCAGGTCTTGATCTCAGGGTCAGGAGTTTAAGCCCTGCGTTGGGCTCCATACTGGGTATGGAGTCTCCTTAAAAAAATATATAGATACATATAGGTGTATATATACATAAACATATATAGATATAGATTTATTCTCTTAACTTTCAAGTATATAATATTGTATTATTTCTCTTTTTTATTAGTAACTTAAAAAAATGTTTTATTTATTTAGATAATCTCTACACCCAACGTGGGGCTCAGACTCAAGACCCTGAGATCAAGAGTCACACACTCCTCTGATTGAGGCAGCCAGGGGGCCTTGTAGTGTTGTTAACTGTAGTCACCATGCACTATATTAGGTCCCCAGAACCTGTTAAGATCATAACAAGATGAACAGGTTCTGGGAAGAGAAGTTTATACCCTTTGACCAATATCTCCCTATTTCCCCTGAGCTCCTGGCAGGCATCATTCAAGAAATTTGTTTGTTTTAGATTCAACATATTAGTGAGATCATACTGTATCTGGCTTTCTCTCCGTGATATATTTTACTTGGGATAGTGCCCTCAAGGTCCATCCTGTTTGACCAATTTATCCTGCCTCCCTTCTTCCCTTCTTTTCTCCTCAAGTGGAGTCCTGCAACTCAATTCATTCCGGAAACGTTGTGTTCCCTTTTTTTTTTTTTTTTTTTTTTTTTTTTTTTTTTTTTTTTTTTAAGATTTTATTTATTTATTTGACAGAGATCACAAGTAAGCAGAGAGGCAGGCAGAGAGAGACCCCTCCCTGTCTTTCTTCCCTCTGTTCCTTTATATCAATAATAAATAATTATTTTTTTGAAAGATTTTATGTATTTATGTCAGAGTGAGAGAGATGAGAGCATGAGTGGATGGGAGGGACAGAGGGAGAAGCTGACTCTTCACTGAGCAGGGAGCCCAACATAGGGCTCGATCCCAGGATCCTGGGATCATGACCCAAGCCAAAGGCAGACACTTAGCCAACTGAGCCACCCAGACGTCCCAATAATAAATAATTATTGATGACATCTTACAGTCTAGTCCTAGAGAAAGACCTTTAAAAAATAAATCTATGTAGAGGTGCCTGGGTGGCTCAGTTGGTTAAACGACTGCCTTTGGCTCAGGTCATGATCCCGGAGACCTGGAATTAAGTCCCACATCGGGCTCTCTGCTCAGCAGGAAGCCTGCTTCTTCCTCTCTCACTCCCCCTGCTTGTGTTCCCTCTCTGGCTGTGTTTCTCTCTGTCAAATAAATAAAATCTTTAAAAGAAAAAAACTATGTAATGTAATAATTGCCATAGAAGAGAAATACTGCAGACTCGATCTTTCTGAGGAAGTCATCTTTGGGATGAGAACTAAAGGATGCATTGGAGGCCAGCCACATGGAGTAGAGGCAAAAGCCTTTCCAGTAGAGGGAACAACCTGTGCAAAGGCCCTGAGGCAGGAAAGTGCTTTCCATCTTTTATCTTTGTTCTCTTAGGACTCTATCAGATAGCACTCAAAACAGTGTCTGGCCCATTATTTAATACTTAATAAATGTTAATTTTACTCCCGTCCTTCTGTGTGACAGTCTTTCCTACAACCCTTTTAGTCTCTCCTGCAGTCTCATCCTCTGCAGCGTAACTCTCCCTAGATCCTCTCTGTGTTCCCCTGGCACATTCTGGAATGAAATTGGGGAAATGTTCACAAATTATTTTTACAAACATATATAATAATATCAGGTCAATATTTTGTGAGTTGTATTCTGTATTGTACCAGTCTTGATGATCAATGTGAGTTTTTTCCCTGTGAGTAGATTGAAATAAAATTGGCACAGGTTCCTTTTTAAAATAGGTCAGGTATGAAGACGCACTGTTAATCCCATTACTCATCTAGTCATTTCTGTGGTTTTTCTGTCCTTTATTTAGCACATATTTCTTTCTTTTCTTTTTTTTTTTTTTTTTTTTAAAGATTTTCTTTATTTGACAGAGAGAAACACAGCTAGAGAGGGAACACAAGCAGGGGGAGTGAGAGAGGGAGAAGCAGGCTTCCCGCCGAGCAGGGAGCCCGATGCGGGGCTCGATCCCGGGTCTCCGGGATCATGACCTGAGCTGAAGGCAGTCGGCCAAACAACTGAGCCACCCAGGCGCCCCAACACATATTTCTTTTATACATAATTGAAGTAAATCAAACCATAGTTCCACCCTACATCACTGTTTCTGCATTACATGCATATGTAATTACGAACTCTTCTGATCATTATTTTTAATGACCACATCGTTCCATAGTGTAAGTGAACTAAACTTCATTTGCCCGTTTTTCTTCTGAGGAAAATGTTTACTATTAAAAGAAGTCATCATAATTCACATCTTAATCTATAGGTATAGCTGTATTTGGTTTTCATATTATTTACTTAGGATTATTTCTTAGAAGTAAGCAAAATGTCATTACTGTTAAGGCCCCTGACACACAAAGAGAAATTTTGGTTTGTCATAGCAGAGATTTGGTCTAAAGTCCCGGCCTCGGGATGCCTGGGTGGCTCAGTCCTTAAGCGGCTGCCTTCAGCTCAGGTCATGAGCCCAGAGACCTGGGATCAAGCCTGGCACTGGGCTCCCTGCTTGGTAGGAAGCCTGCTTCTCCTTCTCTCACTCCCCCTGCTTGTGTTTCCTCTCTAGTTGTGTTTCTCTCTCTCAAATAAATAAAATCTTTAAAAAATAAAAAAAGAAAGCCCAGGCCTCCCATGCTCCTTCTGCTAGAAAATATGATAAAATAAGATGGTTCGTTCAGTCTTTCTTTCCTTTTCTTTCTTTCTTTCTTTCTTTCTTTCTTTCTTTCTTTCTTTCTTTCTTTCTTTTTTTTCTTTCTCTTTCTTTCTTTCTTTCTTTCTTTCTTTCTTTCTTTCTTTCTTTCTTTCCCCTTCCTTCCTTCCTTCCTTCCTTCCTTCCTTCCTTCCTTCCTTCCTTCCTTCCTTTGTTCCTGTTTTTCTTTCTTTCATCAGGGTGATTCTGGCCTCATAGAATGAATTCCGAAGCTTTCCTTTCTCTAGTATTTTTTTGAATAGTTGGAGAAGAATAGGTATTCATTCCTTTTTAAATGTTTGGTAGAATTCACCTGTGAAGCCATCTGGTCCTGAACTTTTCTTTGTTCAGAGCACTTGGATTACTGATTTAGTTTCGTTGCTAATGATCATCTTTTAGAATTTTCAATTTCTTCCTGATTCAGTTTTGAAAGGTTATATGTTTTTAGGAATTTAGCTGTTTCTTCTTGGTTCCATTTTATTGGCATATATAAAATGGTATTTTCTAGGGGCGCCTGGGTGGCTCAGTTGTTTAAGCGACTGCCTTCGGCTCAGGTCATGATCCCGGAGACCGGGGATCAAGCCCCACATCGGGCTCCCTGCTCGGCGGGAAGCCTGCTTCTCCCTCTCTCACTCCCCCTGCTTGTGTTCCCTCTCTGGCTGTGTTTCTCTCTGTCAAATAAATAAAATCTTTAAAAAAAAAAAAAAAAGTTTTCTCAATTAAGAAAGGACTTTATTTTTTCACTTAAGTTTTTTTTTTAAGATTTTATTTGACACAGAGAGAGAAAGACAGCAAGAAAGACATCATGACCTGAGCCAAAGGCAGACACTTAGCGACTGAGCCACCCAGACAGATGTCCCATCAGTCAAGAATTTTTTTAAGGTACTTAAGTCACCTCCTAGGATGGAAGAGTTGCAAGGTCATTTAATAAATTAATGTTGTTTGGATACTTCATTTTGTGTTTTAAGACAGGACATTAAGTCCAGGGAGGGATGATACATACAAGTATGAGAAAAGTTATATCAAGAAGTATTTATGTTTCTTCTCAGCCCTTGAGCAGTTTAGTAATCACACACTTAGTGCCTGCCATGTGCCAGGGCCTGCTAAGTTTTCCAGGTACAAACACAAAGGTCTTTAAGAGTCTGCTTTAAATTTGGTTTGCATTTCTCATTTCAGCCTTTTCCTTTGAGGTTCAAACTTAGATTACAAGCTAAACAGTATAATTAATATTAGTTACACTTTTATACTTGCAAATGATTTTCATATACATCTTCATAATGAGGCTCTCAGAATAACTCTGAGAAGTAATTAAGGCGGGAGACTTTTAGTTCAGAGTGTCAGTATGGAGCTTGTTTAGTTAGTGGTAGTCATGGAATTTGAAATCAGGTCCTGACTTCACATTTTCTCTTGGTTCTCCTATACCATTTCTACCTCTGTGATCTCGCTCTCTTTTTAAAACTGAGTTAAGATAGAGGTGCCTAGGGGCGCCTGGGTGGCTTAGTTGGTTAAGCAACTGCTTTCGGCTCAGGTCATGATCCCGGAGACCTGGGATCGAGTCCCACATTGGGCTTCCTGCTCAGCGGGAGGCCTGCTTCTCCCTCTCTCAGTCCCTCTGCTTGTGTTCCCTTTCTCACTGTGTTTCTCTCTGTCAAATAAATAAATAAAATCTTAAAAAAAAAAAAAAAAAGATAGAGGTGCCCGAGTGGCTCAGTCAGTTAAGTGTCTGCCTTCAGCTCAATCGTGAACCTCAGGTCCCGGCAGTGAGCCCTGCATTGGGGTGTCTGTTCAGCAGCAAGTCTGCTTCCCTCTGCCCCTCCCCCACTCGTACGAGCACATATATGCACATGTGTGCGTTCTCTATCTCAAATAAAATCTTTTTTAAAAATTGAGATAAGTTACAGCATCCGGCAAGTTTAAGGTATGCAGTGTTTGGATTTGATTCATTTGTGTATTGCAGTGTAATCTCCATGATTCTTTGACCTCCCAGTTTCTGTACCACCAAAAGAACTTACCCTTTCTCCAGAATTATTCTTTCTTGATTTTTTTTTTTTTTTTCTCCACTCCTTATCTGCTATTACCCTTCTATCTTCTTCTCAGGGGCAGAACCCTTCTTTTTATGGTTTTGTGTTTAGGACCAAAAGTTTGGATTACAATGATCTCCCAGTCTTTGTTGGTTTTACCTTTGTTCTTTACTAGATCACATGCAAGGTTTCATCCTAATTTTCCTTCCTTAATAAGCCAGAATTGATCTTATGTATACAGAAGGATTTTTAGAGCTATTTTTTCCCCTGACCTCCCAAATTTCAAGAGATGTCAGTTCTCTTGTCAATTCATACCCATGAGTTAGTTTACTTATCAGTATCTCCCATAACATGTGGTTATGTGGGTCTTGTTTGCTCATATTTTCCTCCTTACTCTAGACTTGGCCTTTAAGTCTGTCTCTGAAGATTTTGTTTTATAAGATTTATTTTTATTTGAGTGAAAGAGTGTGTGTGTGGGGCGCCTGGGTGGCTCAGTTGGTTAAGCGACTGCCTTCGGCTCAGGTCATGATCCCAGAGACCCGGGATCAAGTCCCGCATCGGGCTCCCTGCTCGCAGGAGGCCTGCTTCTCCCTCTCTCACTCCTCCTGCTTGTGTTCCCTCTCTAGCTGTGTTTCTGTCAAATAAATAAAATCTTAAAAAAAAAAAAAAAAAGAAAGAAAGAGTGTGTGTGTAGCACGAGAGTCAGAGGAGGGGAGAGAGAGAGTCTCAGGCGGACTCCATCCCTGACATGGGACTCGATCTCCTGATCCTGATATCACAACCTGAACCAAAACAATGAGTCGTACACTTAACTGACTGCACCACCCAGTCATCCCTACCTCTGAAGAATTTAGAGAAAAGGACAAATAATTGAAAGATTTAGTATATTCCATGATACCTTTTATCTTCGCTTGATATTCTAGCTATGAAGATAAATAGTTGGGTTCTTGTTTTTACTTGCCCATTCCCTCTCATGCACTTGATTTTCTTCCTGGTACATTGAAGAGAGGATATGAGGCTTGGATAGTTGTTCATTGGTTTTCCATTTGATGTTTCTAGCACTAATGGTAGGAAAAATCAAAACAGGTAAAAACTTCTGTTTGAGTCAAATTTAAGATGGTTTTTCTTGAGATAGAGTTTGAAGTAGAGGAATCTTGATTTCTTTCCACTTTGAAGATAATAATTACTTGATAGGTCTGTTTACTAGTATATATAGAAGCCTATTATGGTAACAGCAAATTTCCATTAGAGTAATGTAACAATTAAATGAAAATTATTTTGTATTTTGCATTACTATTATTCTTATACAAGTGAACCTAGTACTAAATTGGAACTTCACAAAGAATGTTTTAAAGCATAGTAACCTCAGTGGAAACAAACATACCAGGTTTTTTATTACAAGGTAAGTTCATTGTTTTAATTTAAGCATTAACTGATTTTTGATAAGTTATATATAAAATCCCAATTGGAATTCTTTTTAAGATCTTATTTTATTTATTTATTTATTTATTTATTTATTTATTTATTTATTTATTTATTTATTTTGACAGAGAGACACACAGCAAGAGAGGGAACACAGCAGGGGGAGTGGGAGAGGGAGAAGCAGGCTTTCTGCAGTGCAGGAAGCCTAATTCGGGACTTGATCCCAGGACCCTGGGATCATGACCTGAGTCGAAGGCAAATGCTTAACGACTGATCCACCTAGACATCCCCCAAGGGGAATTCCTTTCTTCTCTATATTTTTATTACATTTTCTATTTTTGCTTTCAACTTGTACTGTTTAAAATTCAATAAGATGTTAAGAGATAAGCCAGAAATGCAGACTATTACAGAAGCCTAGGAGATTTAGTTAATCTGACCTAGATGTTCTTTTGATGATTGAGATTTATAATGTGAAAACAGTTCTCAATTTCAAAATGAAATATAGGAATATCTGCCCGTTTAAGTCGGCTGTCCTGCCAGTGACAAGCAGATTAATCAGCCACAAAAAGGAAGCGTTTCTTTTGTTTTGTTTTAAGATTTTATTTATTTATTTGACAGAGAGAGAGATCACAACTAGGCAGAGAGGCAGGCAGAGAGAGGGGAGGAAGCAAAGAGCCCCATGCGGGCCTCAATCCCAGGACCCTGAGATCATGACCTGAGCTGAAGGCAGAGGCTTTAACCCACTGAGCCACCCACGCGCCCAAGGAAGCGTTTACCATAAAAGTTGTGATTACTGGTTTTGGATCAGAAATAAGTTAAAGCTATAAGTGAATGTACTCCTTGCATTTCACCTTCTTCTAAAGAGGACAGTCCAGTATTTTTCTAAGGGCTTTTTGTATAAGTTTGATTTCATTTGGTTTCATTTTTACTGGTTTCATTTTCAGTGTAATGCATGTGAAATCAAAGAGGTAATGTGAAGAAGTCCTTGAGTAGAAATTGTGTGCAGATATAAATATCAATGATATTTGAGAATATATTTCAGCAGTTGATCTCAGCATTTATTGTATCCCAAAATGTGCATACTTGCAGTCAGAATGAGAATACTTTTACAACTTCTTCTGGATCTGTTTTTCTGTCATTCTACCAAAGCTCTGAGATGTTAGCGTCTGCTTCAGTTCTTAATTTAACATGGTACAATATTATTTTAAGGAATAAAAAAATCATGAGGATTTCTAAATAAGAGATGAAATTTGAGGGATCCATGGTTTAGTCAACAAAGCTGAGTGGAAAAATCAGTGGAGGTACCTCCTCTAGGCTGGAGCAGCCAGGGCTAATAAGTATGTAGTTTTCTTATCATAATGCTGTGATTGAAATGTAGTATTTAATGGGGAACCCCTCTTACACATGATGAAAATACTGTAGTTAGAGTGACAAATCCTTGGAATTACGTGTGAATTAGTTTGCCTTTTATTCCGGTATCCAAAATTATAAAATAAGTGCTTTAAAGCCAGAGTTAATTGACTAATCCCTAGTAATTTCTGATTGAGGCTATAACGTGTATCTCATAATTGAAAGAAACTAAGACTATGAGCTAATATTTTAAGTACTTAGCTTGTTTTAAGTACCTCGCTATTTACACATTCAGTTTTAGATAGTAGGCAAGCATTTGTGGTAGTCAGAATACTTTTACCACTAAATTTTACAAAGCATGTTTCTTTTAAAAGTAAATGCCATTGGTTTATCATTGTGATGATGGTTCATACATTTGTGTAACATTAGTAATTTTTGCTTCCCGAATCCAGTGGGATCTCTGAAGCATGTGTGTTTCATTTGACATCTTTCGGAGTTGATGCAGTTCACTGAGTCAAGGTTTCTTTTTGAACTAAAGAAGGTTGAACCATCTTAATGTTTAAAGATTTATGGAATGAAAATTGACCTTCAAAGCAGCATTTTGACATAACCCAAGTCTTCTAGATACTGGTTAAATATAGGTTACTATTTATGCTCTGTTTTAATCCCAAAAGCCCTGGGTAACTGTGGTATTTATAGGTTTCTTTTATTAGAGTGTTTGTTTAGGAAGGAGGCAGCAAATTAGATTAGACGGAAAACTATTGTCTTTGAGGGAAAATTCACATGTAGCTAACTTCACGTTGTTGTCTTCTGATTTTATTTTGTAGACGCCAGGCATTAGAGCTCGATCTGCAAGACTTCAGTGGTTTTGTGATAGATGTATAGCAAGTAATCAGGTTTGTGTTTAATTTCTGGCCTCAAGCACCTAAAACTGTGAGTAGAAAGCGAGTGCCCTTCCTACATATCGTATGAACATTTGGGGATTTCGGGACATACAGCATTATTGATGGAAGCAACATTATCTTGGTGGTTTTCCAAATAAGCAGTAGCTCAATTCTTGTTCCTGAGGTGCAGTAGAATCCCTAAAAATTTTAATCTGGGCCTGAAGGTTTTAGCTTGCTTTATGCTAAGTTGCTGGCTTGAGCAGGCTAACCTTGTTTCCTTTGCAATTTAAATCTGCTTCTGTCCTCAGTGACCAGAGGAGTCACTTATGGGAGCCCAGTGGGATTTCTGTTTTATGTCTCCTCTAGTGCAGATATCTGTTCATATCCTGCCAAGTGAAAGCCACAGGGAAGAAGAGTATAACACTTGGGTGGAGTACTCTTATTAATTAATAAAGAGAGGGTATATTCATTGAGTCCTCTACCACCAGTATCTTTGAATTCTTCAAAATGCATCTTCATGGAGGTTCCCTTAGCCAGATGATTGTTTATGCTTTGTTCTTGACTACAGAGTCCTTCAGCTTTTACCTTTAAAAAAAAAATTGTTTTTAATTGTGGTAAACTACATATATAACATAAAATTTATCATTTTACCCATTTTTAAGTGTTCACGCTAGTGGCAGTAAGTGCATTCACATTGTTATGCTTGGCTCTTTAACTTTGGAAGTGAAGTTAAGCTTTGCCCTTTGGGTAAAGCTTGTTTGAAGGATGATTAAACTGTGATTTGTCAACTATAAAATCCATCATTTACACAGTCTAGCTCCATCTGCTGTTAATCTTATTTTTAAGGTTGAAGTTCTAGAAAAATTAGTGGAACTGACACAGAAGTTGTTTGAATGTGATAGAGACCAGCTGTACTACAATCTATTAAAACTATACAGTAAGTAATCTGACTGTTCCTCATGTTTTCATCTTGAGACATTTATTCTGTTGAGGGCAGCTGCAAGAGAGGAATATCAGGAAGGTCAAGGGATTGTCAGATGTGTCAACAGAGGCTTAAGTAGAGGCCAGATTGAATTTTATCACAGAATGTTTTGTATCACTAGACACCGTACAATTTTCATAATTTCTGACAATCTTACTGTAGTAATGAGAAGATGAGAAAAATCTTCATCAGGGCCACTTAGAACTTTTTGAGGAGAGATAATTTTTTTTCTTTTTATAAGTGCTCCAGTAGACTTAACAGTCACTCCTATAAATCACATAATCACTAACGTGTTCATTCATGTGTATAAGATCTTCTTCCAGGGGCGCCTGGGTAGCTCAGTCATTAAGCTCTGCCTTCAGCTCAGGCCATGATCCTGGGATCCTGGAATCAAACCCCACATCAGGTTCCCTGCAAGGCAGAGAGTCTGCTTCTCCCTCTTCCTCTGCTGCTGCCCCCCTGCGTGCATTCTCTCTCTCTCTCTCTCTCTCTCTCTCTCTCTCTCTGCCAAATAAAATCTTTAAAAAAAAAAAAGATATTTTCCACAAAAGTGCATATTGATACACAGACTCGTTGCTAAACAATTTTTTTAAATGTGATTCTATTCTGATACAGTTTTAACCGAATCTGTATTATACACATTTTCTTACATTTTATTACCTACAAATGACTACATTGAATGGCTGTACTGGAATTTTCCCGGCCAATCTTCTTATGCTAGGCTTGTGACTGGAATTGCATTTTATACATTATGAAACAGTGCTGCATTAGCCATCTTTCTACCTTAATCTTTGTTCACACCCATAGTTGTTTTCCTTAGGCTGGATTTGTATTTATGATCTCTGTTACCAAACAGTGTTCTCATATGTCAATTCCAGTTTATACATCTGGGAACTTTGAAGTCTTTTAGGGTATTTGGGTGGAGAGGAACAACTCTCAGAAGAGTCGTCCTTCCTACCTACCTACCGTCCTTCTTCCCTTCATTCCTCCCTCCACACCCCCTCAGACATTTGATCCGGATTATTTTGCTTTTCTCATGGGAAATTTTCCTTCAACAAACATAGACAGCAGTGAATAAGTTAACTCATTTGTCTTTTTGAATTTGTATTTATTATCATTAGAAGCTTTATCTTTGGGGCACCTGGGCGGCTCAGTCAGTTAAGTTTCTGCCTTTGGCTCAGGTCATGATCCTAGGGTCATGGGATCGAGCCCCGCATCGGGCTCCCTGCTTGGTGGGGAGCCTGCTTCTCCCTCTCCCTCTGTCTGCCATTCTGCCTGCTTGTGCGCTCTCTGTCAAATAAATAAAATCTTTAAAAAGTAAAAAAAAAAAAACCACTTCATCTTCTATGCTGTTGGTATAAATAAGACTTGCTTTAAAATTTGCATTTCAGTTGTTGGTGCATTGAAATGCACACTTCGCTGTGTAATTCTTTAAACTCTTAAAATTCAGTTCTTTGGCTTGAATGGTCAAATTCTGGCACACAGCACGGAGGTTGTTACTGAATATATACAGTTAGAAAACTTCTGTTTTAGGCATTAGTCCTTAATTCATGGGCTATAACCTGTATTTATTCAAGTGCTAATTCTTTCCCTTCCCCACCTCTTTCTTCCTTTTGAGGACTTATTTCATGCTTAAATTCTAATTTTATACCAACTTCAAAAAAAAAGAAAAACCCTGAACGTATCCAAATGAGTCCCAGCAGTTAAAGTTGTCCCCACAGAGGACCATAATCCCTAACTATGCTAGATATTGGGGCAGGCATTGCAGATAGGGTAGCGCTCTGTGCAATTAGGCCTGTAACCAAGACTAAGAATACAGAGTAAAAGAAAAACTGGAAGGATGTATGAGGTACAGGGGTAGTCCAGGGAAGGTGCAGGTGGCCAGCCTCACAAACCTCTTTTCCCTATACAGAAGACCTTTTTCTGGTGCTTTCTTAAAAAAGAAAGAAAAGAAAACAACTTGCAGGTTCATCTTAAAATTTCCTTTAGGAATAAGTAGTCTCCAAGGTTTATTACCATTTTTTTCTTTTTCTCCTTCATCCCCTCTCTTGGCTCTATTGGACACCTTCCTCCAGTTTTTTGCTCTGTATTTGAGCCAATATTCTGAAGAGCCCTGTAACGGCTGGAAGTCAGAAGAATCATTATAATAAAGTATCCTTTTTTAATCCAGTTCATATACTTCATACCTTTGTGGTGCTATAAGTAGATAACGTAACTGTGATAACCCTGATCCTCCCCTTTCTGAAGAACAGGCAGCCTCTCCTTTTTGGCCCCCTCTATCCATTTTGTCCTTGGACCACTTATGTGAACAAGTTAAATAATTTGTAAAGCACTGTGGACTCAGTATATTTGAACAGGAACATATGATATGGAGTGATACATGAAATGTGATCTTGTTGTACTTGAAAAATCCATGGTTTGGATTGTGAATACCTGAGAAAAATGTTTGGCCTACTGGAACTTCTTATGTGCTCATTCTTTTTTTTCATTCATTTCTTTCTTTCTTTTTTTTTTTTTTTTTTTTTTTTTTTTTTTTTTTTTTTTTTTTTTTTTTTTTTTTTTTTAAGATTTTATTTATTCAATTGAGAGAGCATGAGCACGGGGCAGGGGGAGATGCAGGCTGTCTGCTGAGCACGGAGCCCCATGCAGGGCTCGACTCCACGACCCTGGGATCATGACCTGAGCCGAAGGCAGACGCCTAACTGACTGAGCCACCCAGGCACCCTGAAGTATTTTCTTGTAAAAGTTGCTAGTCCAGGGCGCCTGGGTGGCTCAGTTGGTTAAAGCCTCTGCCTTCGGCTCAGGTCATAATCTCAGGGTCCTGGGATCGAAGCCTGCATCGGGCTCTCTGCTCAGCAGGTAACCTGTTTCTTCCTGACTCTCTGCCTACTTGTTACCTCTGTCTCTGTCAAATAAATAAATAAAATCTTTTTTTAAAAAAAGTTGCTAATCCATGTTAATTAAAACTGCATCTCTGTAATATCTTTTGTCCCCCTGAAGTAGAAGCTTTCATATACTTGTGACTTTTTTTTTTAAGATTTTTATTTATTTATTTAACAGAGAGAAACATAGCCAGAGAGGGAACACAAGCAGGGGGAGTGAGAGAGGGAGAAGCAGGCTTCCCGCCAAGCAGGGAGCCTGATGTGGGGCTCAATCCCGGGGCTCCAGGATCATGACCTGAGCCACCCAGGTGCCCCAACTTGTGCCTTTTTTAGAGGAAGAAAATTACTTTCCTAGAGTTCCTGCAGTTGAAGACAGAGTTGTACATCTTCCAGCCATCTTCTCTTTACTGTTCATATTATCTTAAAAATGAATCTCTGTAAAACCACCTTAGCAGTGCTGTTTCCAGTTCTTGGGGCCTTCCCTCACTGTCTTCCACAGTCCACAGGTGTACCCTTTGGCAGGGGAAATGTTCCACCATTTCTCTTTTATAGAAGTAAAAGTGCTGGAGCTTGGGGTTTTGTTTTTCATTTATTTAATCCAGTTATTTTTATATATTCATATACTTGAGAAGTTACTCTTGAATTTTACATTACATGAGAACATTTTAATGAAGGAAAAGCATAATTAGCTTATGAGAGTCTTGTTTTGAAAATAGTTTATAAATTTTAGGGTTTATATAAGACTCATTTTATTATCAAAGTATGTACAAAATCATTGCAATCTGTGTATGACCTGAGGGAATTTTCTTATTATTACCTTTTTCTTTGTTGTAGGTTTCTTTTTTTATTTTAAGATCTTATTTATTTATTTCATAGATAGTGAGAGAGGGAATATAAGCAGGGCGAGTGGGAGAGGGAGAAGCAGACTCTCCGCTGAGCAGGGAGCCTGATGTGGAACTTGCTTCCAGGACCCTGGGATCATGACCTGAGCTGAAGGCAGGCACTTAACCACTGAACCACCTTGTTGTAGGTTTCTGATAGAGCATGATTGTGTTTTGGTTTTGTTCTTAGAGTTTTTTTACTTCCAGGAGTCATCAGTTATCAGAAAAACATAGCTTTTCAGTTGGACAGGTGTGGGGGAATCTAGGAAAATCCCATGTCTTTCAGTGTTTTGGTATTTTTGAGAAATGTATTTATGTATGTTTTCTCCAATATTTGTGATCTGAAACAATCCCCTTCCTAGAGTTGACTATTCAGAATGAAGATACTCTTTATTCATATGTGAAAATTGTAAAAAACACAGTAAAACAGTATTTCTTCATGCATAATAGTTGTATTGAACTTAATGTCATGATATTTTTTTATATTTTGGTCTAATTTTCCACAAGCAAAACTTTATTATCTTTTTTTTTTTTAATTTTTTTTTAAAAGATTTTATTTATTTGACAGAGAGAAACACAGCCAGAGAGGGAACATAAGCAGGGGGAGTGAGAGAGGGAGAAGCAGGCTTCCCGCCGAGCGGGGAGCCTGATGTGGGACTCGATCCCCGGTCTCTGGGACCATGACCTGAGCCGAAGGCAATCGCCCAACCAACTGAGCCACCCAGGCGCCCCAAAACTTTATTATCTTAAATGACTTGACCGTTTCTCTTTTCAAAACCTATTAGAATGTTTAAAAATAAAGTCTTGGGGCGCCTGGGTGGCTCAGTGGGTTAAAGCCTCTGCCTTTGGCTCAGGTCATGATCCCAGGGTCCTGGGATCGAGGCCCACATCGGGTTCTCTGCTCAGCAGGAAGCCTGCTCCCTCCTCTCTCTCTGCCTGCCTCTTTGCCTGCTTGTGATCTCTCTCTCTGTTAAGTAAATAAATAAAATCTTTAAAAATAAATAAGTAAATAAAGTCTTGATTTTTAAGTTTTTGCTGTTTGTGACAATTAAGTTACCACATAACAGGAACTTGATTTTCCAGATGTGAAGGACTCTGCCTATTTCCTTCCAGTAAACTTCCCTTAACCCATAATACTTAACTTGATGGCATTATTGGGATAAAGAATCTATCACACAATGTCATAGACATTCTTCAAGTCTACAGAAGAGACAGAATTCTCCCTGTTCTACTAAGTGAAAAGGTCTTGTTGATTTGACACTTTTGAAGAAAATATTACATTTGTGGACTTTCAATCACTTCAGGCCTCCAGCTGTGTATTATACTATATATATATACACATTATCTTTCCAAAGTCTCATGGGCATAGTTGAATTGTTACCTATTTCTGATTCTGATTTCAGCAGTGGGCTTCTCGAGAGTTATCTTAGAAAGACAGACTTTTTATTAACATGATTTTCAAAGTGTGTAGTAAAGTGGGGTGGGGTGTTGTTTTTGTTTGTTTGTTTTAAAGATTTTATTTATTTGACAGAGAGAAACACAGCAGAGAGGGAACACAAGCAGGGGGAGTGAGAGAGGGAGAAGCAGGCTTTCCACCGAGCGGGGAGCCCGATGTGGGGCTTGATCCCGGGTCTCCGGGATCATGACCTGAGCCGAAGGCAGTTGCTTAACCAGCTGAGCCACCCAGGTGCCCCTGTTTTTTTTTTTTATTAGGTAAGGAATTTCCATTGTTGAAAACTCAAAAGGCATACAGAAAGAAGTCTTTTTGCCTTTGATCCACAATCATCCTGTTCCTTTCCCTGAAAGCGATGTTTAAGAATAATGCTTACTTCAACATCAAAAAGGGAAAATATTCGAGCGCCTGGGTGGCTCCGTGGGTTAAAGCCTCTGCCTTCGGCTCAGGTCATGATCTCAGGGTCCTGGGATCGAGTCCCACATCCAGCTCTCTGCTCGGCAGGGAGTCTGCTTCCTCCGCTCTCCCTTGCCTACTTGTGATTTCACTCTCTGTCAAGTAAATAAGTAAAATCTTTTAAAAAAGGGGAAATATTTGAAACATCTTTATGAATTCAACTCAGTATGTTCATTAATTTCTGCTTATTCAAATTTTGCAGAAGTAAATGGTGACTGGCAAAGAGCTGATGTTGTGTGGAATAAAATGCAAGAAGAAAATATTATTCCGCGTGCAAAGACATTAAGATTATTAGCAGAAATCCTTAGAAGCAATAATCAAGAGGTTCCGTTTGATGTACCTGAGGTAATTTGATTTTAGCTATAAACTAATTATAACTGTAGGGCATAATTAGCCTAGTTTTATACTAAAAAGTTCACTCTATGCACTCTATGTAACAGGTTTTATTTAACTGAATACTTTTTTCTTTCAGTTGTGGTATGAGGATGAAAAGCACTCCCTGTATCCTTCATCACCCTCACATGTAGAAATGACTTTCCAGAAAGATCTGTTGAATGCCTGCCAACGAAAGAGAAGCAAAGGTAAATCTATATGCTGGGGTCTTCCAATAGCAACATGGGATCTAAGTCCTTCCTTTTTTTGTTTTTAAGATTTTATTTATTTATTTGACAGAAACACAGCTAGAGAGGGAACACAACAAGCGGGGGGAGTGAGAGAGGGAAAAGCAGGCTTCCCACCGAGCAGGGAGCCCAATGCAGGGCTCAATCCCAGGACTCCGGGCTCGTGACCTGAGCCGAAGGCAGCCGCTTAACCAAGTGAGCCACCCAGGCACCCCGGATCTAAGTCCTTCTAACAAATTAGTAGTGCTCTAGACAGATATGGAACTTACATATATTAATTATTTCTTTTGTTCTTTAAATTAACAAAGATATTTTGGGGTAGTTGGGAAACCCTAAATATCAACTGAGTAGCAGATAATATCATGGAATTATTCTGTCTTTTTTGTAAGTTTGTTTATTTTTCTAGTAATCTCTGCACCCAACATGGGGCTTGAACTCATGAACCTGAGATCAGGGGTTCTTTTCCGACTTAGTCAGCCAGGCACTCCTATCTTGTTTTTATTAGATACAATAGTGGTAAGATTTATCGGACACTGCCCTTAAATTTTGAGCTCTTAATGAAGTACTGAAAGATGAAAAAAAATCAAGATAACTATATTTTAAAATACGTAAGCCATAAGGAACAAAGATAAAGCAAATCTGGCAAAATGGTAATAATTGTTAGATGTAGGTGATGGACATATGGAAGGGTCCATTATACTACTTTTTATCTTTTTCTGTATGTTTGAAATCTTTTATAATAAAACCTAAAATAGGCCTACAATTTTATCAAAAAGTATACTTTGAACATGAGTATTTTTTGGCAAATACAATTATTATATATTCTGCACTTATTGAAAGCAGAAAATGATAGGGCATTAAGTGCCGTAGTCATGTATGTTGAAGTGAGCAAGCACTATTTTAAGGTTTAGAGGCAGGACGTGAGGTCTGTGTCTTGCTCTTTCTTTTCTTCTCGGGGAATACTTTCCGAAGTGGCATGCCCACCACTATTATGACTGCTTTAAAATTTTAATGACCATCTTGAATCTTCTGATATCGTCTTGCCTTTTACATGATAGACATTTCCATTTAGACTTCATTGTACTCTTTCAAAATCATATATTACTGTTGTATCCTTTACTTTGGTTAATTTTTCTCCATAGCATGCTAACATCATCTTTAACTCCTTCAATATTGTGTGGATTTTCAAGTATGCTTTATGATACTTTAAACATGATGCGGCAGGTTTTGTTTTGTTTTGTTTTGTTTTTTTCATTTTAGTATTGACAGTTTTGGAGCTCTATTCAGTATAAAAGAATCAGTTCAGAAATTTACAGAACCTCTTAATTTCTTGACTTAATTAGAATTTTGTGACACTAATAAAGTATATGAAGAAAGAATAAGCTAAGCTCTTCTGTTTTCTCAATCATGCATAGTAACTTTAGCCTTTGGGTCATTTTCCTTTGCAGCATATTCAGTGGATACATCCTTAAGTCTTTCACCATCTATATGTTGAACCTAAATATAAACTTAATTATCACCATCAGTACTATTTCAATAGTGGAATTTTGAGTAGACTGAAATGAGTATAAAATGATTGTGTAGTTAACTATTTGAAACCTCTAGAACTCCTTCATATGTCACCTTTTAAAAAAAAAATCATTGTTTTTATTTAAGTAAAAACAGCCAGTTAGCTAAATACAATGTAGTGTTTATTATTATAAACGTACCCCTATTCTAGTTTTAATATACAATTTATTTTATTTATTATTTTATTATATATTATTAATATACAATTTATTATAAGGAAAAACAACTGGCTAAATATAGTGCAGTGTTTATTATTATAAATTATTATTATAAACGTGCTTCTATTCTAGTTTTAATGTACGATTTATATTTATTTAATTGGTTTTATCCTGTTAGTTCTTTAGAGTTTTTGGTTTTTGTATATCTCAGAATTTGAAGGCTTAGCAAAACATGAATACTTTGAAAATTGATTGCTCGCATTAGTACTTCATTGAATTTCTAATAGTTTAGTATACTTACTGACTTTCACACCAGAAACCTGTGGTGAAAGACTTTGGGTCATTACAATGATGGCCTCTTTCTTTCCTTTTCTTTCTTTCTTCCTCCTCTCAACTGAGTAGCAGATAATATTATGGACTCCCCTCC